>CATIWQ010105804.1:0-18933 GCA_949673415.1 Euphorbia schlechtendalii
ATCGTCGGCCGGAATTAAATTCCGGCCATCTAATTAGTTGGCCGGAAATAATTTCCGGCCTCCTTTATAATTGGCCGGAAATTAATTCCGGCCAACAGCATATGTGGCCGGAATTTATTTCCGGCCAGCAACATTAACGGCTGGAAATTATTTCCGGCCATTAATGTGGTTGGCCGGAAACAAATTCCGGCCGTTCACGTTGTTGGCCGGGAATTTATTTCCGGCCATGGTCGGAAATAATTTCAGTTCAAAAATTAAAATTAACTTTTTTTCCTCCCTTAGGCTGGCCGAAAGCCAACTTGTCGGCCGGAATAATTTCCCGGCCATCTAACTCGCCGGCCGGAATATTATTCCAGCCAGCCAACTCGCCGTACATTTTGGCCGAAAAATAATTTCGGCCAATTGAAATATTAGCCAGAATTTTTTTCCGGCCGATAATTGTGTTGGCCGGAAAAAAAATTCCGGCCAAGACATTGGCTGGCCGGAAAATCGGGCCGGCCAATATATAGTCGCCGGATTTTCGATTCCGGCGACAGGTGAAAAAATTTTTTTTTTTAATTCGGGGATATTTTTGTCTTTTAAACGGGCAACGCGAAGTAAAAACAGTCGACGCGTAGGAACTCAAAAAAAAAAAAAGTAATGAAACTTATATTTGCATAAAGCATAATAGTGTTACTTTCCCAAAATTCAACATTTTCACATTTTAACCATACTATTTAAGAAACAAATATCTAAATTAATAAGTTTCAGTTATATATTTTTAATGTATATCATCATCTTTTAATTAAAAAACATTTACCTTTGAAAAAAATTTAAATTTCATTTTTATTAACTAATTTACAAAATTTCAATTTGATGTTAAGTATAATTTATTTGCTAATTATTTAAATCACGAACCTCTTTTAAAAATTTAAATTTCACATACCATGTTTTAAAAAATAATGAAACCACAAAGCATGTTTTTGAAACGTAATCTAAATGAAAAAAATTTTAATAACTAATAATATTGAAATTATATAGTGAAATTTATTGTATTTTTGGCTTATTTGGTGTTTAGATTGCCCAATATCACCTTTCTAATACACGGCATATTAATTTCAATAAATTAGGCATGTATGCTAGAGCACCTCCAACCATGTATCATCGATTTTCATTTCAAACTCTATAATTTGAAATTACTAATGTGTTTATTCCTCAACCCTTCATTTCAAATTTCCACTTCAAAATAAAATTTTATTATTTTATCCATATCTAAATAACTCAAATAATAAACAATCAATTAAATAAAATAAGAAGAAAAGAAAAAAATAAAAAAAATAAAATAATATTATTTGAAGTTGCTACGGTGCAACTTCAAACATAGAATTGCAGTATAACAACTCTATTATTTGAAGTATCATTGTTGCTTCATTTTCATCTCTAACCCATATTTGAAATGAGGTTGGAAAAGGCTTGAGCACTCATCTAATGATGTAGTGAACATTAAATACTGATACCACATCTGAAACAAAGATATTTTAACTACCGTGCAGACTGGTCAACTATCGATTGTTCATTAAACTGTTGTGTTAATATTGGATGGACCCAAAATCAAATCAGCAATATTGAATAAAGATACACCAAATAATTGATCATAACTCAGTTGATATTCTCGCAAATTGAAAGTGAGAGGTTATGATCCAACCCTTCAAAATCTAGATGTATCAAAAAAATTATACACAAGTCAAGCAAAAATATTAAAAAATATATGGGATAGTCTATGGAGGACAGAAGAAGTAGATGAATATATAAACTGAAACAATGACTTTCCAGAACACATGAGGAGTCATAATTTGAATTGAATCTCTCCAACGGAAATCTACGACTGTGTCTAAATTACCACGCCAGGAATGGAAGTTAAGACGAAGGAAGCAACTACGCAAAGCACCTAATAAAGTAGTAACATGGAAGTTGACTTTCATTGGCTTCTAAAAACATCCATATCAGCTCAAGTCTACTTATACACCTTGTAAAATTTAACACGCATCACTGAAGCTTCTGGATCTCGGCCTTATCCAAACTATGAATCATATGCCACCATAGCTTTCACTATTTTACACTATGCTCCAACGAAGTTCATTAATGCTGTGATATAAAACATAAACAAAACAAAAGTTTTAATTCACCTTTTGCGCCCCAAACTTCACACTTTTTATTATTTGCCGCCCCACACTTCAACCAAAGTGCACACTTTTCGCTTCGTATGTCATGTGAACCCGGGATATAAAATTATAGAATTAGGCTTCAATTTTAAAACATAATAAAAATTTAACAATTGTAGAAGTTGGAAATTACACGATTTTTTTACAGATGTATCAATTAATGTTTATTTTAACAACACGACAAACAAAGAGGCTAAAAATTTAATTTTAGACCCCTTTCCGCTATGAGCCATGAGCTGTCACCCTTGATCCTGTACGGCCTCCCTAGTCTATCACTGTTACTGCAGTCTGTAATAAACCAGCTCAAAATTTACAATGCATAAAATTCTGAGACATCTAACTGATACCGAATTCTCAAACTAAATCCTTTAACTTCATCAAGACAACAAAGGAATTACTCAGCACCAACCATTCAAACCCATGAATGGTCACTATATTCAGACATAAAGATAAAAAAAAAAAAACTTTAAGCCTATGTGAGTTCAAAGAATAATTGCACATTAAGCCAAAGTACATAAACTAATCATCTGCAATTTGTAATTCACATCAAGCCTTCTGTACAGATAGTACAACTTTAGCAACTTTGTTTGGGATCATTGATGTCAAAAAGACAAGTAACTAGTCTATGTGGCAGGGCACAAACTTGAGAAATCTCAATAAAAACTTTAAACTCCCATTTCTAGAACAGCTATTAGAGAAAAGTAAATGTATAACTATTCCTAAGAGTACAGATTTGAATGGATTGAGAAGAAAAAGGATAAACTTTTGTAAGGAAAATACTACACTGATATAGAAGAGTTGAATTTCACAGGAAAACTATTTACCCTCTCCTTGGTTAGACTAAGCTGTTAACCCCTTACCCTGTTATAAAATACTTTGTTCACTAACCTTACTCTGTGAAATGTTGTTAAAAGTAACTTTTAAGTTATCAACAACATTATTACCTACTGATATTAAATACCTCCAACTTCTTTTTTCGCTTCAAGATTCAAAATGAAGCTATTCATGACATAAACAATATATAATCACTTGTGTTCTCTTCTTCAAATGCTTCAATGTGCATGCACATGTCTCACACTGGCTTTCAAAAATTGGTCATGCTGAGTAATCTAGATACTGAAAATGCTAATCACTGAAAGAAAACGTTCATACAGACAACTGCATAGCTAATATATCATCTAAATGAAAAAAAAAAAGAAAATTCAGCACCGTCCAGTAACTATACAGAGGCAGATGGGATTTATTATGAGATCAACTACAAAAGCTTAGATAATAAACCAATTCTTGAAAACACAAAAGACCAACAAAGCTTTTTTGACTTACAATTTACAAGAACTTCTCTATGCTGCTGGTCAAAGTCGTCTTGGGAACAGCACCTATAATGGCATCTTTCTTCTCACCATCTTTGAAGATCATAACAGTTGGGATGCTTCTAATTCCATATTGTGTTGCAATTGAGGGACTCTCATCAGTATTAAGCTTGTAGCACTTAAGCTTTTTAGCATACTCCCCAGCAAGAGAATCGATTACAGGATGGATCATACGGCAGGGACCACACCAAGGAGCCCAAAATTCAACAAGGACAGCAGATTCAGACTCGAGGACAAGTGAATCCCATGTTTTGTCAGTTACATCAAGCACTGCATTTCCCAAGAAAACAAATAATGCAATTTATTCTATCATGTTATGTTTCATAATATTCTCCATTAAATGATTCGGTGACAATTTTAGAAAGATGTAACTACTGGTTGAGGGTTTTGTCATTGCTGATGCTTTTTAACTATTATAACTTTTTTTTATCTCTTAAGCATCTTAAAAATAAGTGCTGGTGTATTTGATAAAATAAAATTATGCAATAAATGATAAAATCTATGAGATTAATCACAAAAACAAAATTCTGGGTTTTCAGACAACTTCAATAAGAGAAAAATTGGGACTAAGCTGATGGGAGGTGAATTAAGTGACTGTGACAACATTCATCGAACTTCCACGAAACAAGTTCAAATCTAATTAAGGGATTCAAATATCAGCCCTTCACCCTTTCTTGAAATATACAGGTATAAACTATAAAATCGTAACTGGTGTTAGAAAACCACTCTAAAACAACTTTGCGCTCAGTCTTAAATTATTACCATTTTGGTTATCATATATATTTCATTGCTACTTTGAGGTTCATCTACTGAGAAACTTGCTCTTGATATTGAAAGGGCTTGAATGATACAGAATCAATTAGATAAAGAATTCCAACAGACACTCAAGCATTTAAGTAAACGTTTATCTCTCTCACGGTCTCACCTGGTTAGAGTATACTTAACTTCATAGAAGAAACGACTTTACTACTTTTGGTTCTCTTATCAACCAACTTTCAATTTCTTTTTCACCAATTTCTTTAGGGAACATATAAAACACCCAAAACATAACTATATATACGTCTTGTAGATAAAACTACATGTTCAACACTTAAAGTATTATAACAAAAGACTCCAATATCGTTAGAACGAGAATTTCTTCTTCAGAAGGTCCAATAATCACCATCAATTTCTTCTTTATCAAGTACTAGTATCCTCTAACACTCTACTCGGATCCACAAATACAAATTAAAAACTAAGAGCTATCGAATCAAACAAATTACAGGCAGAGAAAGCAATAAAAAAGCTCAAAAAAAGAAATAGGTAGAGTAACGCACACCTTGAACGGCAGTCTCCTGCGCCTCGCAGACGATCCGTGGAGCACGAGAAGCAGTAGAAGGAGTGCGAGATCCAAAGGAGCGATTGGTCGGAGAAGTGAAGGAGAGCTTGAGACCTCTGACATGAGGTAACCTGACGGCGGGAGTTTGGTGAAAAGAGGAGATGAAGGAAGGAGAAGAGCGAGGAATAGGAATAGTAAGAGAAGGAAGAAGCGTAGCCATGGGAAGGAAGAAACGGATTCAACAGTAATTGGAAAGAAGCCGGAAATGGAGTTGAGATGGGGAGAGCGATAGATTGGTGTCTATCTGTTTGGATTTGTTTGGATATTGGAGGTGAGTAAAGCGGTCCTGCAATTCTCCAATGTGTTGTATTCTTATTGGCTACCTCACCCATCCGTCCATTCACTTGTTCCACCTCATCAACACTGCCCCTTTCTTTTCTGACATGTTAAAAAAGTCCAACCATTGTCTTAATTTATTCGTTTTTCTTCTTCCAATCATCTTTCTCATTTTACATGAATTCCAAATAAATATATTTATTATTAAACTAACAAAATATTATAAAACAAAAATAATAAATAATAAAAAATGTAAAATGTAAAATATAATATTATTTTTAATTCATCTCTCAAAATGGGAATGGTTATTATATTTTTAATTCATCTCTCAAAATGGGAATGGATCATTCTCCATATTTAAGTAATCTCATTTTGAGATACATCATATGAGAAATTAGGGATGAAACGGAGCTCCAAATCTCCGAATCCGATGGAGATCCGCTCCGATAAGAATGTGAAAATCTCGATAAAAACTTCCCACTAGTAGGGAGTGGAGAATTTTTCATACGCAAAACCTTAATGAATATGGAGATGGGAAACACACTCCCAAATCCAATAATCCTTAACCCGACACCGATATACCTCCATTAAAAAATTCTCAAATATTTCTCGAATTATTCTCGAAAATTCCAAATATTTTCTATATTTTATAAAAATTGTAGTTTATATTATATGTCATATGGATATGGATTTATTCCAAGTTTTTTTTTATTTTACAAACCTTAAAACCCTAAAGGTTATGTACATAAATGAAAGAACAACATGGAATTGAACCAAGTATTGTTGATTTTGATGTTTTTATCTATACTCTTATTTTGAATGTTGAACATTTTATCTCAAGTTTTATGTTCATTTTCTTAAGATTTATTATAGAATATGATATAAATTATATAGTAAGAGTTTTAATTTATTTAGCATTAAACATTGAAATAATTTGATCAAATAATATTTGTAAGTAATGATTCAAAATTTTTATCGTATGAAATATATTAGTATAGATGTTTTTATCTATACTCTTATTTTGAATGTTGAACATTACATCTCAAGTTTGATGTTTATTTCTTAGGATATATTATGTAATGTGATAGACTTTTTAAATTATATATTAAGATTTCAAATTTATTTAGCATTAAACATTGAAACAATTTCATTAAATGATATTTTTAAGTAATGATTCAAAGTTTTTATTATATGAAACTTTGAAAATTTTTACATATTATTTATTTTAATGGGATATGGAGAATACCTGATACCCGATATAGAATCCCCGATAAGGAAATGGAGGAAAAATTATCCTTGAATCCTTAATGGATATTGATATAGAGAATATTTTTGGAGCTTTTAAGGGAATGAGCTTAAACCTGAATTATAATTACAAATTTGGTCCATGAAGTTTATATTCTCCTCCGCGTGTTTTTAAGTTTTCAAATCCTCAGATTTACATTCTATCTAATAAACACCAGTTTTCAAGTTCTCGCTCATTTCTTCTGAAATTTTTAACAAATCAAAACATAATTCTCTCATCTGTTTGACAATTGCTTTCTACTCTTCATCTCGATTTCTGTTCAATTTTCGTTCTACCATAATCATGGTTAAGATATTCATGGAATTGTGATAAATTTTTTTTGATTTTTTCTATTTTGAAAAGTTGCCCCCATTCTGCAATAAATACGACCACTACTTCAACAGGCATGGGTAATTCATTTTCTGATTATGTTGTTTATGTTACTTCTGATTTTTGAAATTAATTGATGTTATGTTATTTTGCATTTTTCCAATTCTATTTGGTTGATATATTCTCTGGGAGCTCGATTTATTTTAAATCAATGGTTGTGCTCAAGAAATTTCTCATAATTAATTTCTATGTATGTAAATAAGATTGTTGATCATCACATTTAAAGTTATTAATATTATAAGTAGTAATTGAGATCATTTTCTTATATATTGTGGTATGTGAATTTGGAATTTTGTAGCCTCAATTGTAGCCTGCTTGATTTGTTTTACTAGTAGGATCTCGTGGTATGATATTGTACATATTATTCTGATTCTTAGTTTAGCCAAAAAGTATGCAGAATGTTTGGCAAAAAGAACTTTTTGTTTGTTGTAGTATAGCCTGAGTACCTAGTATGTTCTTGTATATGTGGTATTCAATCTATTACTCATTAGGTTTGAATTGTATGGGCTACTTGCTTGTGGAACTTATGTGTAATTCTCTGTTTATAATGCCCAATTTGATATATATTAGTTATATAACTGTTATATGTGTAATGTAGTTGCACTAAATCATATACTAGACATGGATTAGGGATTTGATTAAGGGGGTGTTTCTCAAAACTTCTCCTTTTTAACTTTTAACTTAAAAGTGTCTTTTAAGGAGATTTTAACTTATAAGTCAGACAGTGAAGTGTTTCTGATAATTTTTTTTTAACTTAAAAGTTAAAAATAAGACAGAAGTTAAAAGTAGTCAGATTACTTCTTAAAAAAGTCACTTATAAGACATAAGTGACTTTTAGAAAAGTTTTGAGAAACACCTTCTAACTGCGTCTCGTCCTTAGTGAAAATTAAGCAATCTGATTGATCTAATCTGCCTCCAAAAGCAATGTAAGTAGACTATATTTGAGCATATTTGTCGATATCCTAGCCTTAGTTGCAAGTTTATGATTGTGATATTCATTTGATATGCTCAATGGTGTGTAAACTTCGATTTAATGGCTTGGGCTGGTTCACAATCTCAAGTTGTTGTTTATTTTCAAGTTGAATGAGTATTATCTTTGTATTTGTAGTGAATTTATATTATTTTTCTGCATTTTCAGGAATCATTAGTTATTGTCTTTAACAATAACTCAAAATGTGATGGCTAAGGTAAATACATCAACGTCAATGGTGCCTTACGATTTATCTAAGGAATGATTTTAGCTGCACTAAACATGAATGGCCTGCAAATTAGAAGCTCATTAGATGGATATTCTTTGGGACATTAAAAATTATGGATGGTAATATTAAAATGGCCTTGCGGGTGCATCCGGTAATTAAAGGTGTTGTTATGATGTTTTCTGCATATGGTTGTTTTAATGCCTTCTTTTATGGCACTATGGATCTAGGCCTAGCGTATGATTTATCAACTGATGATTACTTGAACTTCTTATTTTACAAAGGATATAACTTAAACCTTATCAAATTACTCTTAGCAGATTCCTACTCTTGTCCCGAACCGCTTAGCATTGAACATTTCAACTACCCTTCAATAACTTTTGTAAATCTAGCCAATGAATGATAGTGAGTAGAAGAGTAAACAAAGTTGGTGAAGGTGGAACAACATACAATCTTATAGTTAAGGAATCTGCAAGAGTTTTGGGTGAAAATAGAGCTTGTTGATCAATATTTTGGGGTAACTTAACTTTGTAGTGGTAGCTGATATATTAACTTAAGTTAGCATATTTTATTAAAGATTTGAAAAGTAGATTCTGAATCTTATTTTTCTCCACTGAGGATAGCAATGGGCCTTATCTGGATCTCATTTGGACCCATATTTCCATCATTTCAAGATTGGCCCAAGGTAGATGGTACTTGTGTTAGCCTTGAAATGATGGAAATATGGGTCCAGATCAGATCCAGATCCGGCCCATTGCCATCCCTATTCTCCACTTGTTATTTGTGCAGAATCATGAAAACATTTTTTAATTTCAAGAAATGAGAATTTATTATAGTTGATTTCAAATAATTATTATATGTTCACCTACATGTCTATTACATGTCTGATAAAAATCAAATATATACTTGTGATCATTAGATATATTTGTTGTTTGCCTTTTCACTCAAATTCTGTTTATCACACATGTTATATAGATGTTTATTGCTTTAAAGTTTTGTTATCTTGCTTCAATTTTAAAAGTTATGCATTCTAATCTTATTATAATACAACACACATCTTGTTACAAATACCTTGGACAAATAAAGTTGTTTTTTATGCAAAACTGTAAAGTTGTTTTGGCGCATACTAGGCGCCCGAGGCACGCGTCAGAGTCACCACCTCGAGGTGCCAAGGGCTAAGCCGTAAGTGAGGCGTGCCTTTAACAACTATGCATTTAGCACATAAATTCCATAAACATAGTATTCATATATATAATAGACATATATCATATATATATAGCATATATATAATATACATATAACAAATTAAATCCCAAATTTATCAACGGATTCTATGTTAACGAATGACATCAAATTTCAATCAATTCATTGTATCTGTAATGTTTCACATTTCAATATTTACAACACATATAATAGACATATATCCGATATATAACAAGTATATAATATACATATAACATTGATGTTTTCTTTACATTTAGCACATAAATCGCATACGCATAACATTTATATACAATATATTAATTTTTCTTTCAACCTCGGGAGCTCTATAAGTAGGAGTTATGTACTTCCAAAATAAAGAGGATCTCCATGTTAGCTCCAAAGCCCTCCTCACAAGCATCGATTCTATAAAATGTAGTAATCCAACCCCGACAACAAAAGAATTCCCAAATCAATGATAGCCGCCATAGTGTCTGTATGATTCTTGGTCAAATGAAATAGCTTTAGACAATAATGCAGTTTGCAATGATCCTCCTTCTGCCTCATGAATAAAGTGTATTCTATGTATGATTTAATCTCTTCAATGATCGGGTTCAGCTCTAAATTCTTTTTATCTTTCAACGCCTTCAAAAATTCCTCAAAGACAATGTTAAGCATTTTCCTAAACTAAGATTTGCATCTTCTGAACAAAATAAACCCTGCTGCAGGTGACAATAACATTTTATAGATTTTTTAACTCAGCATTGTTATGACATTCCGACCAATCTATACTAAAAAAGATTACGGTTCATTGCTTTGTCATCAGTGAAACCATTAAGTAAACTAAGAATGAAGGTTGAAACTGACTTACTTGCAAGAATGAATTCAAGGCATTTGCAGTTTATATTTGCTGGTTAATCAAGACAGTAATTGAACATGCAAAAGTTGCAAGGCAGAATTTCAAAACTTAAACTTAACCTAAGGATCTCCTAAGCATGCCATGATTGATATAATCTAAGTTAAAAAGTTCCATAAATGCTTTTAGGTTTATAAAGCTTATAAAAGAAATCTAGCATCAAAGTTTAGAGCATTACCAATTGATGCATGTTTTCTCTTTCCTTGGTAGTAGTGTTTCATTAGAGAAATTTGGCAAAACTTTGTTAGCACGAGCTTCCAAACTATGATAGCCTCTACGATTGATCCACACGGATCTTCACCGACTAAAACCTTGTTGAGGAAGAACCCATTAGTAAACAGCAGCTGCTAGATCGCTCGAAGACCAACTAGAAAATAAACTGAGAATGCTCACTTTAGAAAGAGTATTCAAAAGAATTCTTTGTTGTTTGGAGAAACTAGTGAAGGATCTTGCACAACGAACGAAGAAAGAGATGTCGAACTCAGGGAGAAAAGCTGAGCTGAAGTATGTAATAATAAGAGCTGGAGGCCTATTTATAGTGAAAAAGGTGGAGTGTTTGACTCCCCCTTAAACTCAAAGTGGGATGGGAATATTCCCATCCCACTTAGTGGGTTAGCCCACGGATCATTAGGACCAGTCGGCTAACCCACGAGTCTAACGCAAGGCAAGCCCGCAATCCCATGCTTACGGGCTGCCCGCGGGCCTAGCGGGCTTGCAGCCCTCTAGCACGTGCAGGCTTACCCTGCGAGATAGCGGCCCATGAGCTTTTCAGCTCATGGGGAATCCGTGCAGGCCCCACTCCGAATAACTCGTGTTCAATTAGGGCTGTAGAACCCAAGTTAATAGCACCTCACAGTACTTTAATATTTTAAAAATAGCACACTGACTAGGATAGTGGAATTAATTGAGTACTGAGTATACTCTTAATTAATAAAGCTGACTTGAGTTTGTTTAAGGGAAAATAACTTAGTTTGTTGAGTAATTAATTAAGTTACGGCTTAGTGTAGGTGTGAGCGAATGACACGGAGCGGTGGGCCGAGAGTTCGCGATTTCATAAGCACGTTCCACCGGGGTGTTTGAAAAAGGTGCGCCCGGTCGGGGACTTAGATCAGTTCGAACCCGAATCCACCGTCTCCTAGTGTGGAGTCGCCACCTGGATTAGCTCTTTCCAGGAATTAGAGTCTTGTGACGCTTAACTTCCGGGGGACGGCCCACCAAGACACAAAGATTCAGGTCCGGGATAAGTTGCTTATTGCTTAAGTGATCACATTATATTACATCTACAGAAAATCATATTTTCTTAGTTACGCATATTCGCGCTTAGGTTGTTTTTCGAGTTTACATGCATGATTCACGTATTGAAAAAGCAGTAAATCCATCCACAATGCGAAATAATAAATCATCCACAAAGTAGTAAATAAATGCAGGAAATAAATGCAGAAAATAAAATTACAAGGCTTTCAAAAATCAAGGGATGCAATCGCCCGCTAACCTATTAATTACATTTTCCGTAAAATATATGCAATACCCGAAGAAAAATTAAAATCCTAAACATACATCTAACCTGCATCCACAAAGGTTAGCACATGGAATATCACGTATGCTCGATTTGATTTTAGCGAGGCCCATGTGGCCTAATTAAAACATCGATGATTTTAAAGTTGTTAATTTAAATAAAAATAGTTTATTTTTATTTACATGTATGTTGGTTAATTTTATTAGTTAAAATGACCGCATGGCAAAAGGTGAGGTCTGTTATCCGGGAATATATTTTATTCCCTTCGTGGGGTATTCTAATACAAAAATTAAAAAGAAATAAAAGAAGAAGGAGAATTACAACATTATTTACAATAACAAGGAATAAAAATAATTCCTGGGCCAAAAATAAAAATTAAAAAGAAATGAAATGAAATAGAAGATGAGCATAGAATTTGCAGTTCTAGGAACTCAGAGGCTTACCCTTGCGGTATGAATCCACTTCGACGTATCCATTCTATCCCCGGGAGTGTTCCTCGTTCGTTTTGATTTAATTGTAGTTTAATGTAAAAAAAATAATTGTTTGGTTGGAAAATAAAGTGTTTATTAATCCAAAAGATAATCAGACTCGGGTTCTAAATTTATTTTAGACCCGAGAATATATGATGATTTAAGAAGAAAAATAGATGAAGAAATTTGATTTTAAGATGAAAAGA
This sequence comes from Euphorbia schlechtendalii, assembly GCA_949673415.1. Classification (NCBI taxonomy): domain Eukaryota; kingdom Viridiplantae; phylum Streptophyta; class Magnoliopsida; order Malpighiales; family Euphorbiaceae; genus Euphorbia; species Euphorbia schlechtendalii. The sequence continues at coordinate 12,405 of CATIWQ010105804.1, forward strand.
TTCGGGATCCAAATGTGTTTTGGATCCGAGAAAAAAAATAGAAGAAAGTAAGAAATATTGTTTGTATTTTTTTTTATCTGACAGAGAGAATTTTCGAGCCCCCTTCAATCCAAAAAGGTCCGACTATTTATAGAAAAAAGTTCCGAAAAATCCAAAAAGGTAAGTTTTTCTGGCGAGGCCTCGCCAGGAGGCCTGGCGAACTTGCCAAAAAGTCTGGCCAGTTCGCCAGACTACCTGGCGAGGCTCGCCAAGGTCTGGCGAGCCTCGCTAGGGTCTGGCGAGGCTCTCCAGACCATTGGCGAGCCTTGCCAGGGCATGACGAGGTTCGCCAGGTCGCTGGCGAGCCTCGCCAGGCCCCTGGCGAGGTTGGCCAGCCCTTTGGTGAGCCGTGCCTTGCCAAGTATAGGCTAGGCGGGCTCCGGATCTGGCTTCCGGTTGTGTTTTTGAATTTTTTTGTGTATTTTTTTATATTTTTTTGTTAATTTTCTGAATTAAAGTCCCTTTTGGATTGAAAGGGGATCGAAAATTTAGGAGGCCTCGCGAACTAGCCAGAAAGTCTGGCGAGTTCGCCAGACTACCTGGCGAGGCTCGCTAGAATCCTGGCGAGTCTCGCTAGGTCGCTAGCGAGCCTCGCCAGGCCCCTGGAGAGGTTGGCCAGCTCTCTGGCGAGCCGTGCTTCACCAAGTATAGGCGAGGTGGGCTCCGGATCAGGCTTCCGGTTGCGTTTTCGAATTTTTTTATGTATTTTTATATTTTTTAGTTAATTTTCTGAATTAAAGTCCTTTTAAATTCAGAGACAAGGAAGACTCCCATATGAAGAACATCGGACGGTCAAAAATCGTGTGATTCGAGGATAAATATCCCGAAAAGCCATCATCATGGAATGCGCGAGCTAGTGCAAAATCCCGTGCTCACAGGGAAAAGCTAAGTCTGTGCTGAGTACTTTGTAGTTTAGAAGTATATTTACTCAGCTATACCGAGTTAGCTTTTATTGATTAAAAGCTTATTTTATTGACACTTAGAGAATTAAATAACACATGTACTACTAATGATTTCTATGAGAGATGGAATATTCTCTAGTTGCTTTTCAAGATAAAAAGTGCTGAAATTAAAGAAGATTTCTAGTGATCCTCACAAGACAAAAGGTGTTAGTACGGAATGTCAAGATTCCTCACTAATGTCCAAAGCAAAAGGAATTCTCTAACATAAGCCATTTCTTAGTGTCTCTGCTGGCCTCTGCAAGTGTTAGCAAATGTAAACCAATCTGAAGATTCCATGTTGCATTTCACGTACCTCCCTCTCAATCCATGTTGCTTGAAGACAAACGAGATTTTGTCAACGAAATTTTATCGCACCTCAACGTTCAAATTTCTATCTCTAAACATCTTGGAATTTATCTCCAACGGGAAGATTCGAAATATATGAAGAGAAGAGAAATTAAAGATCAGCGACCTCGAAAAGTTTGCAACGGCTACTTTGCAAAGCTTAAAGTATAAATAGAAGACTGAAGTAGACGTTCAAACTTAGTGAATTACCTCGAATTTCTTTAAGAGTTGAAACTCTGCACAATTACTCCCAGCTTCAATAAATTCCAAATTCAAGCAAATTAACAAACAATCATTTCAAATCTGTTTGTAATAGAGAGTATAAAATTGTTAGAATTAACATTGTAAGGATTCACCATTTTATAAGTTAAATTCAGTTGCTTTCATTTTCAAATTTGAGTGTCAGTTTAGGTAGGGTACCCAAACTGAGTTGAGTGGTAGTTAGAAAGAAAGGTACTTTCTGTAAAAAAACTATGTTTACCTATTGCAAAGGCGGCTCCACTTAAGTAAGGAACGAACAATAGTCGATTAAAGCTCAGAGAAGGTATCTGGGGACTAGAGGTAGGGTCGGGGCCGAACAAGGATAAAATTCAGGTGTTAAAGTTCTAAAATTTCACTTTCACTTTTACTGTGTCCAGCTCATTCATCATTCTCTCTCTGTTAAGTCTTTTGCTTGAAAAATAATCCTAAGCTGAGTAAAGTACTCAGCAAGAGATTGTAGATAAACTGTGCCAGCGAAGTTTAGCAGTTTATACGTTTTTATATCAACTCAGCACGCATATAAAAACTTAACTTGGTGAAACAAAATTTAATAAATCCTAAAAAGTAACCAAGATTCACATTCACCCCCCTCTGCGGTTGTTTACAAGCTGTCTAAGGACCAACAGGGTCCCACTCACAACAGGAAAAATCACTTGCTATGCTCTGTGTAAGTTTCCCCTATTTTCTCTTTATTCCCTTTTATTAATTCGGTCCAACCAATTAATAATTCTTCTAACGAATTCGACAACTAGATATTCTCGACATAGACCCGATCTATAGGTTATTTACTTAGTTCGATAAAGACCCAAAGTGTGTGACCTCATAGGATCCCAAAGTATTGAGCCGCTAGAGGTTAACCTAAACTTGGCTTCCCATCTGGGAACCTTTAGGCTTAGTGTTCCAGACCGATATGGAACTCGATAACTCTAAATGATCAAATGGGCTTTTTAGTAAAGGTGTATGATCCCCCGATACTTGGAACATCACATGCTTGTGACTTGATCTGGTTTTGCAATAGTAACCAATATAATACATTCCTTCCATCAGGTTAAGTACCATCTAGTTTATTGAGGTGTGAGTAGGCGACACGGAGCGGTGGGCCGAGAGAGCGCGATTTCATAGGTGCAGTCTACTGGGGTGTTGAAAACAGAAAAAGAGCACCGGGTCGGGGACCTGGAAAAAAGGTTGAAAGAGAAGGTGAAAACAATTTTAGATCGGTTCGAACCCGAATCCGCCGTCTCTTAGTGTGGAGTCGCCACCTGGATTAGCTCTTTCCAGGAATTAGAGTCCTGTGAGGCTTAACATCTGGGGGACGGTCCTCTAAGACACAGAGATTCGGGTTTGGGATAAGTTGCTTATTTCTCATTGGATCACATTATATTACATCTACAGAAAATCGTATTCTCTTAATTGTGCACATTCACGCTTAGGTCATTTTTTTATTTTAAATGCATGATTCACGTATGATGAAAATAATAAACCATCCACAAGGTGAAATAATAAACCATCCACAAAGCAGTAAGTAAATGCGGAAAATAAATGCAAAAAATAAAGATTACAAGGCTTCAAAAAATTGGGGAATGCAACAGCCCTCTAACCTATTAATTATATTTCCAAAAAAAAGGAAATTGCAATACCCGAAGGAAAATTAAAATCCTAAACATACATCTAATCCTAATCAAATTGCATCCACAAAGGTTAGCATATGTGATATCACATATATGTTCGATTTTAAATTTAGCGAGGCCCGTGTGGCCTAAAAAAATCAATCGCGATAATTTGTTTGTTATTTAAATAAAACAGTTCATTTTATTAGCACTTTGGTTGCTCATTTTAATTAATGAAATTGCTCTCATGGTAAATTGGTGAGGGCTGTTATACGGGAATATGTTTTATTTCCTTCGTGGGGGTGTTCTAAAATAGATTTCCTTTTAATAAAGAAAAATAGATGAAGAAGAATTACAACATTTGAATAAAATAAAAATCCTAGGTTGAAATCAGAAGAAGAAGAAGAAGAACACTGAAAGCACAAAAATTGCAGTTCTAGGAACTCAGAGGCTTACCCTTAGGAATGAATCCACTTCGAAGATATTCGATCGGCTTTTGAAAATCCTCCTCATCCTTTAATTTAGGTAAAAATTGTTGTTGTAAAAATCCAAAAAATCTTCGTTTAGTTCTTCGGAATTCTAAAAGCTATATTTTGTCTTTAAATTTTTCGGGTCCCCTTCAATGAAAAAAGTCTAACTATTTATAGAAAAATCCTGGAAAATCCAAAAAAGGTAAAAAAGTTTGGCGAGGCAAGGCAAGCCTCACCAAAGAGGTTGGCGAAGCCGCCAATCTCTTTGGTGAGGGTATATATATATATATTTATATATATACAAGTTATATATACCTATATTTCCAAATGACCCAATTAAATTATTTTGGACCCTAAAAAATATTGTAAGCCTTTAAATATTTATTTAGGATCTCAAACATTATTTTTAACGAGGTGAACTCCCATTTGAAGATCGTGAAAATTGTGTGATTCAAGGATAAATATCTCGAAAAGCCATCATCATTAAACGCACGAGCTGGTACAAAATTCCGTGCTCACAGCTACCCCTCGTGTGATAATTGCTGGTTGTATAACTAGTATGATCACAAGAAAAGAACTTACGGATGGAGAGAATACCTGACCGGCATGGTTAGTGATTTCTTGTTCCTAATCGGTGATAATATAGACCTTCCTTTCTGGCGCTGTGTCTTTGTAGAGTTGTCCGTTTCTTTCTTCAAAATCCCTTAGGTACTTGATGCCCTTGTGGGCCGGTCAACCATTTCTTTCTGCAGTGTCCTTTTGGCAACCGTTTCATTCTTTGGTTGATAAATGAGACTGTTTCTTTCTTCATCCATCGAGATAACCGTTTCCTTCTTCGGTTATGTTTTGAATTTCCTTAGTCGGATGTTGACTTGTTTACTGTAACAAGTCAAAGAAAAAAGGTAATGTCAATACATTTTATGATAAATGTTTTAATTATTTGATTGAGTTTATGCGAAGCATAAATTTTTGCCCCTTTAATAAAAAATTAAAACATGATAAGTTTAATGGAAATTCAGGGATGTCCCAAATCTGCTCCGTCGTTTTAGGAGACTTTTGTGTTTGCAATGTTGACTTTAAGCTTGAGTGGGCGTTGAGGGTTCCTCAAGTGGAGGTGGAGTTTCTCATTTACTAGGATGGTGTTGCCCTAGTTTAGCGTCGTTTTTGCCTATAAATGTCATGATGTGAATGTAATGTATGCATGTTTTTATGCATGTTAATATTTATCATATGATGTATGTTCATCTGTTGTAGGTGTCGTGGCCTTCGTTCATTGAAAAGCCTTCTCTTGTGCTGGTGCATGGTTGCCCCTATGATTTATTTTGTTAGGGATTGCATGAATGACTCCCTCAAAGCGACGACTATGGGTTCGTTGAATCAAGTTCAAGTTCATAGCTTCGATCTGATTTGAGGAAAGTCTGGATGAATCGTTGATCCCGCATTATATCGGCAATGATCACTTGGAAGCCGTTTGCCTGAAGTGTTGAAGGTATATGATGTCTCGTACCGTTCTGAGAGGAGATGATGAATTTGATATTTCTTTGGTCCTAATTTTTGCATAGACCACCCTTATGAGTTTTCAATCTCTCAAACTTTGTCTTAAATTTTGCCAGGACAGCTCTTTCAGGTTTTCAATCCAGCAGACTCATTTTTCTTTATTTTTTCTTTTTTTCATTTTTTGGATGTTTACTTGCGACATTCTACCATTGGCATGCAAGCAATCAAAATAAGCATATGCATAAAGGTTTAGCAAAAATGATAATTTATTGATGAACTTAACAGGGGTATAAATGTTTCAAATGATTTGACTCTTGCCATTGATTAGGCCTCTCAAGTTTTCTAACCAATGTGGTTCTCTTGATGTCCTAAGTTTTGCCTAAGCAGCCCTTTTCAGGTTTTCAACTCAGCGGACTTTTCTTTTTTAGTTTTGAAAAGAGGCCGTAATTTTTGCTCAACTAATAGAGTGATAGTTGACAGGCTAAATATAAATTTATTCCTTGTTTGTACTACTTTCATCGATTTGTTTCTTTTAACCTATGCATGATAGCAATTATGTAAGACTTGGTTGATTTGATAGATCAGCCGCCATCCATGTCTACGACTTCGTTTATTGGTGCTCGTGCCGCTTTGCTGGCTTGAGGTGTATGTAACGGTGGGTCTCAATTATCATCGTTTCCCTTTGAGTTCAATCATTCTCCAATGATAGGTGGTATGTCGGAGATCAGATTTGATAGCTTGATTGATCGATGGTGGATGATGTTTCCTCCTCAATGTAATGATCGGCCCATAAGTGTTAGTGAGCCGTGTGATGGAGTTGTTGACATGTTCAACGATCTGATTCCTTCTTTGTATTCTTTGACATTGTGTAGATTATTTTGTCCTTTAGGGAAGTTCCAACTTGCTTTGGTTAGTTTGACTTTTGCTTGATTGCCCCACGAATGGAGTCGTTGACGTGTTTAACAATCTGACTCCTTATTTGTGACATTGCGCTACTTGTTTGGTCTCAACTTCCTTTGTTGACATTTTAGCCTTATTCTAGATCCGATCCTTTTGATCTTTGCATGCGTCAATGGATGTTTCGTGCTTGGAGATCTTTCCATTGATCTTTCATCCTTGTATGATGAGGCGATTGCTATCACGTATTGTCTAAGTACATGTATTTTTTTCTCACTTTCTCTTAAGAGTCAAATCATTTGAATTTATTGTGGGGAATCTATTTATACCCAAATTAATTTCATGAAATGATGTGTCACATGTGCTAAAAACAATATGTATATGTTTATGAGAATGCGTGATGTCATTGATAGAGTATCAAGCAAATAAACAAAGTTTAATTTATTCATAAATAATTCGAAAGCCCCTTGGG
>CATIWQ010105819.1:0-22696 GCA_949673415.1 Euphorbia schlechtendalii
CATTTCAAATTCACTCTTCATTTTCTTTTTGAACTCCTTGCAAAGCTTCTCATTGGTTGCTACAAATATGATATCATTCACATAGATTTGGATAAGTAACAAATCTTCCTTCTTTCACCAGATAAACAGAGTTATATATGCCTTCCTTCATTCATAGCCTTTGTTGATTAGGAAATTAGTTAGCCTCTCATACCAAGCTCCAGGAACTTGCTTCAATATATAGAGAGCTTTCTTCAATTTGAAAACATGCTCAGGATTCTTCGGATCTTCAAAGCTTGGAGGCTGGCACACATCTCACTTCCTCTTGAATGAAGCCATTCAAAACACAATTTAATTATCCATATGAGATAACTGAAAGTTCATATGAGATGAAAAAGCACATAGAATCTTGATTTCTTCAATCTAATCTACATGAGCATAGGTTTCATCATATTCTATGCCTTCTTGCTGATTGTAGCCTTGAGCAACAAGCCTGGCCTTGTTTATGACAACAACACCATCTTCATCAAGCTTGTTCTTGAAAACCCATTTGGTGTCGATGATTGATTTTCCTTTTGGCTTAGGAACTGGATCCCAAACATCATTATGTTTGAACTGATCCAATTCCTCTTGCATCATGATCATCCAATAATCATCTGCTTCTGCATCTTTAAACTTCTTAGGTTTAATCAATGAGATGAAAGCTGGATAGCACATCATCATGCTGAGCTGACCTCACATCATCACTAGATTATGAACATCATCTAAAATGCTTTCGAGTGGGTGATTGTGATGATTTCTTATCTCTCTTGGAAGACTCGGATCTATAATGGGAGTCTCTACGCTGGGTTATTGAGGCTGAGGTTGATCTTCTTCTTCGTTCAAGTTGATTGAGAGATCTTTGTTAGCTTTAACTTCCTCAGCTTCTTGCTCTTATGTTGGTCTGGGAAGCATAAAGAGTGGCATACTGAGTTGATTTTCTTGCTAGTTTACTCCTTTGTCTTCATCATATTGTCATCTATATCCATTGTTACTTTTATTGAAATCAACATGCATAGACTCCTCTAATAAGTCGGTTCTCTTGACATATATTCTATATGCCTTGTTGTTAGTTGAGTAACCAAGAAATATACCTTCATCAGCCTTTTGATTAATCTTTACTAGCTGCTATTTGGTGTTTGGAATGAAGAACCTACAACCAAATGATATGAGATGACCAATCTTAGGCTTTCACCCTTGCCAAAATTCATAGGGTGTTTTCTCAAGAATAGAGTGAATTCGAACCCGATTCAAGATATAACAGACTGTGTTAATAGCTTCTCCCTAAAATTACTTTGGTAGATTGTTATCACTCAGGATGGATCGAGCCATTCCAAATAAGGTTTCTTTCTTCCTTTCTGCAACCCCATTTTATTGAGTATAAGGAGTAGATAATTTTTGGCAATACCATGTGATGAACAGAATTCTTTAAAATGAAAGTTCTCAAATTCATGTCGAAGATCACTTTAGATTTCACTAATTTAAGTTCCTATTTAATTCATTATCTAATAGTGAGTTTGATAAAAGACTTAAAGGTTTCATTTTTTTCTACTCAGCAAGACTACCCAAGTGAATCTTGTGAATTCATCCACAACCATCAACGAGAATCTTTTTCCGCCCATGCTCAAAGGTTGAATAGGATAAAATAAATCTAGGTGGAAGGAGTTTATTGTACTTGTTACCATAGTAGAACTAGATAAAGTCATAGGTACTTGACATCCGAGTATTGAGGGATCATAAGCTTTTGGTAGAAAGCCCATTTGATCATCTAAAGTTATCAGGTTCTATATCATTCTAGAACACTAAGCTTAAAGGTTCTTGGATGGGAAGTTAAATTTAGGTTAACCTCTAACGGCTCTATACTTCAAGATCCTATGAGGTCACACACATTGGGCTTTTCAAAGGATTGAATAAATAACTTATACACGAGGTCTATACAGAGAATAAAAGGAAGATTCAAACTCATTTTAAATGGACCAATTTTGATTGGACATGTCTACAAAGAAAGAAGGGAAAGGTTTAACTAAGCTAGAATACCATGAGTGGGCCTTGTAAGAAATTTTACAAGGGCCCACGAGGCAAGCTTGCACTAGTGCTAGAAGGGCTCATGGGCTTGTAAGTGGTGCCTCGTGAGCTCTACAAGAGTAGCACTCTTGAGGCTTGCCATATGGGGGCTTGCAAGATTTCTCGCAAGCTCGACAGGGCAAGCCCATGTGAGGCTTACCTTGCTCAACACTCTACTCTCCAAGTTTCTCATGGAGTAGCACGCGGGCTACTTCAGCCGCGCATGGGAATTGTGAAAAACAATCAATCCCACATTGGTTATAAGGGGAGAATTTTTGCTCCCCTTGGGCTATAAATAACCTCTTCCCTTCCTTCCTTACGAGATCCTCCATGAGTTTCTCCGCTTTCAAGAGAATTCTTTTGAAGGCTTATTCCTATTTGGGAAAGAGATTTCTTAGTTATATTTTCAGGTTGGTCTACGAGCGATCTATTAGTTGCTTATCAATTTACGAGTTCCCCTCTACATGAAGATTTGCTCGGTGGGGTCCGTGTGGACTAGTCATAGAGGCTATCCTGATTTGAAGGCTTGTGCTAATGGAGTGCTGTTGATTTGCTCTAAGGGATTACCTCACCAAAGGAGAAGGCATGCATAAACTAGTAATGCTCTAATCTTAAATGCTCAATTTCTTTTATATGTTGTATAAACATATAAGAATTGATGGAATGTTTCAATTAAGATTATATCAATCATTCCATGCATGGGAGATCCTTTATGGTTAATTTTGTGTTTTGAAATTCCACCGTGCAAGTTCGCATGTTCATTAACTTCCTTAATTAACAAATAGTGGTATTAGAGCCTACCTTATACTATGCATGATTGATGATAATATATTGAAATGAGATTTTCTATGAATTGATTGAAGTATGCTACGCATGACTTATGTTTCAAGTCCTATTACATAAAATGATATGATATTAGATTAAGGGTTTTCTCAAACTTAATCTAGGTGATAATCATATAAATTAACAATGTTTTACCACACGTGTAAATGCTTTAAATTGAGGGTCATCCAGTACTTCACTCGATTAAAAGAGCCAAATCTTTAAATCATAATTATCTATGGTATAATGAATCAAAGTGCCCATAGTTATTTTGGCAGGGATTTGACTTGGGTGCTCATTTACTTTGAGGGGGCCTCTCCTACTTGGAAATCTCCATCGATATTAGGTTCAAGCATACCTTAAGGACTTTTATGACTTTGTTGATTTCTAGTATTGGAATTGGATTCCACATATGGTTTTACATTTGTGGTTTAAGTTGTTAAATTAAAACTTAAAGATGTAGGTGCAAGAACATAAATATAGACCTTATGTGGAGTCTTGGCATAATGGAATGATTATGATGTACTAGTCTTGGGCGTGATCCCTTAGATTAATAATTTAAAATAGCCTAGAATTATTATTATCATAATCATATCCATCATGAAACGACAACATGATTAATGTTAACAACCATGAATTTTGAGCTTCAGAAATAGCATGAGAGCATGGACTTAGACACCATGATTCTCCATCTTTGGGAGCTCTTTCCAAAGTAAGCCAGGTCCAAGAGATTTGATGCATCAAAACTCTTATTTGTAATAAAGATGTAAGCTGGCACTTCAGCACCTCAATATGCTCTTAAACCATTAGGTTAGATATAGAAGCTAACTCGACTAGGTTTTGTGATGGATCATGAATTATGTGTGGATCTCATTCTTCCTTTAATAACTAATATTACTCGCAATTTGTGATAATTTATTATATGAACAAGATTGATGCTACACTGCCCGAGTTGGTCAACATGCCGAAACCGATAAAGCCTAAGATTCGAATATGTTCGAAGGCTTTACTTTTGGTTCAAAAAACTAAACCTTCCATGGATTGGTCCCATTTTGGAAAGTGTTTCAGTGCTAAGAAGAAATTAAGTAAGAAGAGAACTGCAAATGTCTACTTCCAATGTGGCAAGTCAGGCCATTGGAAGAACGATTGTAAGGTTCATGTTGGTCCAATATAGCTTAAATAACCGAGTAGATGGAGGGTGGATGTAGTTACTCGGTTGTTTTTATGATTTATGAAATTCATTTCAAAGTTCAGTTTTTAGATGCGTGTTAAGTAATTATGTTGAGTGCAGGTCTAAAAACTATAAACTACTCAGCTTCACTAACTTAGATTATCTTCAATCTCTATTGAGTACTTTACTCAGCTTGGATTGGTTTTTGAAGCTAACCTTATGAAACAGAGAGAATGATGAATGAGCGAGATGCTATAAAGACCAGAGACAAAGGTTAAAACTTCAACACTTGAGATTCTATCCTGGTTAGACCCCGAGCTTACCTCCAGTCCCCAGATTCCTTTCCGAGCTTTAATCTACTAGTTTTTCTTTCCTTCCTTAAGTGGTGAAGCCATTACAGTGGGTAGAATCGATTACAAAAAGTACCTTCCTTTCTAACTACCTCTTAAATACAATTTAGGTACCCTTTCTAAACTAGTCACTCAGATTTGAATAAGAAAATTTCTAACAAAGGATTTCAACTTATAAAATTTCGTTAAATCCTTTTACAATGTTAAATCTAAGATTGATTCTCTCTATTACAAACTGATTTAACAAGTGAGCTTTTGCTTAGAATGCTTAATTTGGAATTTCTGAATGATGGGAATATTTTGACAATTTTTCAGCTTTAAGAAATTCAAGGTGATTCACAAAGGTTGAATGCTTACTTTAGTCTTCTATTTATACTTAGAAGATTAAAAAATAGCTATTGCAAACTTCTCATCTTGACTTGATCTTCAAATTCTCTTCCCTTCACACCTTTCAAATTTTTCCATTTGAAACAAATTTCAGGATGCTTAGAGACAAAGAATTCGAATGTTGAAGATCAACATTAATCTATTAACCTAAGGTGCACCAAAAACTCATTTCTTAAAGCAATTCTATTTTGATAGAGAAGCACGTGATATGCAGCATGGAGCCTTTTTATTTCTTTGATTGTTAACATTGTAAAGGAGTGAGGAGACACTGAAAAACAACACATGTCAAAAGATGCCTTTGCCTTGGACTTTAGTAAGGAATATCCAACATTCTGTACTGACAGCTTTTTGTTGTGAGGATCACTTGAATATTCATTTCAATTTTAGTTCCTTTTTACTTGAAAAGGCAGTAACATAATATTCCATCTCGCACAGACAAAGTTAAACATATATGTGTCATGGAAGTTTCCTAAGTGTCAAAATAACTCAGCTTTTATGAAAAAAAGGCTACTCAACTTCACTAAGTCTATATCTAGAATCAGCGTCATCTTGTCCACCAACCTCTTAGCACTTTCCTTTGTAAGATGATTTCTAATTATATACAGACTCCCCTGAATCTTCTTGAATTCTTTAGAGTAGATTGATTCTGAGGGAATGCTTGAGTGTTCATCAAATTCAAGATGCTTCGCCTTGGGTTTGAAGGAAAGTCCATCAATTCTTGAGCAAGTACTACACAACTTACTACTCAATCCAACTCAACATCAATTTGGAGAGTTGGGAATTTATTCCTTTCCAACTCCCTTATCTGAGCCAAATGGCTGAATCAACCAAGTCCTCTTGGACTTGCTTGTTGTTGGAGGGGGTTACTTCACTCTCTATAAAATTTACCTCAACAATATCTATACTTGCTTTTCTTAGTTGAGCAGAGTTCTCAACTTCAGGAACTTCCCTAACTAGAGGGATTATAGGGGAAGAGGTTGGTTGTGAAGAAAAAGTAGGTGTAGAAGTGTTTTGTACATTTTGAGAAGAAGTGGGGGATTGGTTTAGATTTTATAGGAGAAGGGATGAGAGCTATTTGAGCGTTTGGAGGAGGTGAAGAATGGGTGGTCTTTTCTTGAGAATGGGTTGGAGAAGGAGTGTATATAGTGGAATTTGTGATAGAAGGAGTTTTGGAAGGAGAATTTACATTAAAAATAGGAATTTGGGAATGTAGAGAAGAGGGAATTTGAGGATTTATTCGAGAGTTCAGTGAAGGATTTACAAAAGAAATTGAGGTAGGATTTTTAGGTACTTAGGGGTTGGATGATTGACCGAAGGATAGGTCAGCCTCAACTAACTCAGTCTGAGAAGGAAGAGTCTCAATTTTAGTGGGAATAGGGCTTGGGATGCTTGAATTAGGAAGAATATATTCTTCCTGATTGATGATTCCACATCATCAACATCCTCATCACTACTCACTATCTAAACATTCTTCTTGGAGCGCATAGTGATTAATCTTTTGCGCTGAGTGCCCCTTACCTTGGAGATTACTTCCTCCACATGGGCAGCAGCTTTAGGATTGATGGTTTCAAGGTTCTCTTTGCTTTTCTATGAACTACCTTGACCCACATCATCCTTTGTTTCCTCAAGCTTGTGCTTATTCTATTAGAGTCGCCACCTTGATTAGCTCGTTCCAAGAATTAGAGTCTCGCGAGGCTTAACGTCCGGGGAACGGCACACTAAGACACGGAGATTTGGGTTCGGGATAAGTTGCTTATTTCTTATTGGATCACATTATATTAAATCTATAGAAAACCGTATTTCTTAATTGTGCATATTCGCATTTATGTCATTTTCGAGTTATTATGCATGATTCACGTATATTTGAAAGTGGTAAATTCATACATAAAGTAAATTAAAAAACTCGGGGAATGTAACCGCTCACCTAATCTATTAATTACGATTCCCGTAAAAATATTTAAAATACCCGATGATAAATAAAATCCTAGGCATACATCTAACCTGCATCCACAATGGTTAGCACATGGTATATAATACAATAGGATATTTACATGTATGTTAAATTTGATTTTGAGAAGGTTTGTGTGACCTAATTAAAACATCGACAATTTATAGTTCTTATTTAGAAATAAAATTTATTTTATTTACAAGTATGTTGATCGTTTTTCGTTTAGTGAAAATGATCGAATGGTAAAAGGTGAGGTCTGTTATCCAAGAATAATTTGTATTCCTTTCGTGGGGGTATTCTAACATGAATTTCTATTAATAATGAAATTATAGATGAAGAAGGAAAATTAAAACATTTAGAATAAAGTAAAAATCCTAGGTCCACAAATGAAGCCCGGAGAAGAAGTAGTAGATAAGAAGCACGGAATCAGCAGTTCTAGGAACTCACAGGCTTACCCTTTCTATGTGAATCCACTTTGCCATATCCGTTCGATCCCCGGGAGCATTCCTCGTCATCTTTTAGTTGGTGTTTGTATGGACAATAAGTGTTTATTTATCCAAAAGATAATCAGACTCGGGTTCTAAATTTTTTTTAGACCCGAGAATATCTGAGGATTTTAGAAAAAGAAATAGATCGAAGTTGATTTGAAAATAAAAGTATCAGAATTCAAACGTGTTTTGGATCCAAATTATTTGAAAGAAAATATTTTCTTGTTGTTTCTTGTGAAAATATAATTTTTCTCTGAAAATTTTGGGTTCCCTTCAATCCAAAAAAGTCCCGATACTTATAGGGGAACGTTGAGCTCACTGGAAAATTCCAGCGAGGGGCTTGCTGGAAATTCCAGCCATCCCTCATGGCTCGCTGGAATCCAGCAAGTCGAAGCACCGGGCTCGCCCGTTCAACGAGCCCAATTCAGTAAGGTTTTTCCAACTTTTTATATTTACTTTTTTGTTTATATTTAAATTTATTTATTAAATAAATTTTACCAAAATCTTTATTTTTCAAAATAATTAAAGCCTTTAAAACAATTTTGCGATGAGGAACATTCCCTTTTGGAGATCTTCAGATAATCGAAAAATTGTATGTTTCGAGGATATAAATCCCGAAAAGCCATCATCATCGAACACGTGAGTTGGTATAAAATCCCGTGCTCATAGCTGCCTCTCGTGTGATAATTGCTAGGTGTATAACTAGTATGATCACATGAAATGTAGCGGAGGGATTCAGAATATACCTAACCGGTGTGGTTGGTGCCTTCTTTGCCCCCGATTGGTGATGATGTGGGCCTTCCTTTCTAGCACCGTGTTCTCACGAGATTGTCCTTTTCTTTCTTCGATATCCCTTGGTGCTTGATGCCCCTTACGGGTGGGTCGATCATTTCTTTCTACGGCATCCCTTTTATAGTTAGCAGTCATTTTCTTCTTCGTTTGTGATTATCGTGTGCCCTTTGGAATGATTGGAGATGGGTTCCTGAATCTGTTTCAAAGGCGACTTTGAAGGATGTTGACTTGTTCCCTATGACAAATCAAAGGAGTGTAATGTCAATATATTTTATGATGAATATTTTAATTATTTGATTGAGTTTATGTGAAGCAAAAATTTTTGCCTCTTCAACCAAAAATTTAAACATGATTAATAAATGAGTTTAATGAAAATTCGAGGATTTACCGAAAACCACTCTGTTGTTTTAGGAGGCTTTTATGATTTAGCAAAGTTTCTTGAATTGGGCCTTGGTAAGCTTGAATTGACTTTAGGCTTGAGTGGATCATCATCGTTTTTTATGTTTGTGGGTTCCTCAAGTGGAGGTGGAGTTCTTGTTTACTAGGATGGAGTTACCCCAGTTCGGCATCATCTTTACCTGTAGATGACATGATGCGTATGTAATGTATGTGTGATTTTATGAATAATATTTATCATATGATGTATGGTCACCTGTTGTAGGTGTTGTGGGCTTCGCTCATTGAAGAACCTTCTCTTGTGCTGGTGCATGGTTGCCCTTAGGATTTATCTTGTTAAGGATTCCATGGATGACTTCCTCAGAGCAACGACCATGGCTTCTCTGAATCATATTTGAGTTCAGAGCTTGGATCTGGTCTGAGGAAGATCTAGATGAGTTGTTGACCATGCATTGTGTTAGCGATGATCGCTTGGAAGCTGTTTGCCTAAAGTGTTGGAGGTATATAATTCCACGTACCATTCCAAGGAGGAGATGATGAATTTGATATTTCTTTTGTTCTAATTTTTGCATAGATCGCCCTTGCGTTTTTTCAATCTATCAAACCTTGTCTTAATTTTTCTTGGGCCGCTGATAAGTGTATAATTACACTTAATATCATATTAATTTTATACACTAAACACTATAGTTTAAGTCATTTTTATACTTCATATAAAAGATTTCACATTGTATGTAGTTGTTTTTTATGCAAATGCAAATACTAGGTAAATATTGGGAGTAAAATGATCTAAGATAGAATTCTATGAAAAAAGGGTGAAAAAGGTGCAAAAAGATGTATGGAACTTAAAGATTTAGCTTAGGATCGAAGCTATCAAAGGTCGGTGAAGTTGCAAGGAGATTTTTGAAGAAAAACTCAATTCACGGTCGTGACAATCATTCGCGGTCGTGAATAGTTCTACATCAGAATAGAAGTTTATCAAACAAAGATTCACGATCGTGACATACATATCACGGTCATGACTTGGATGATTTTCTGGTTTTATCTTCTTAACTACCAACCGCCAGATAAGCATGATCAACCGCCATTAACTACCAATGATAAGACACCTATCAGAAGTCAACCAATCATGACAAGGTGCCTATCCATTATGGATTATATCAAAGATTCTCAACCAATCACAATGAAGAGATGCAATCATTCACCAATGGACACGACTCTTTGTTTTGGATAGACGCAACCCTTCAAACTCTATAAATAGGGTTCTAATCCTCACAAATTTCATGCATGGTGTGCAGCGTAGATTGCAACTAGAGAGGAGAGCATTAGACTGCAAATATAAGGTTATATAGTGTGTGTAGATAAAGAGTTTACTATTTTCATAAGCGTTAGCGAGATAATGTTTAAGTGATTCGAATCCTTGTTTCGATCACTAGATTTCTCTATATTCTCAAGCGATTTTTGTATAAGTGTACTTGCACATCACTTATCGATAAAAGTTTTCATTCTTCAATATTCATTTGTTCGATATTCGCAAAGAATAGCATCCTAGCGGAGGTTCTGTACAGGCCGAGACCGAATTCAAAGTAGATGCAGGAATTACGAGAATTGACGATTCCCATTAAAGAGTGGATGCGGTTTGATCAACTTTAGCTTTCACTTGCATACCTTACAACTTTTCTTTACTTTTTACTTATGCTTTCTATTTCGTAGTTTATGATATGTCTATGTTTCATAATGCGTATTTCATGTTAAGTCTTTTATGTTAATCAAGTTATATGCGTTAGAGTTAATTTTAAGAGTAATTTCGGGGTTAACAATATCGTGTATAATCACTAGATCTGTGATATAACGCTGTTTAGTGAGCCAACATTTTTGGAATGATAACTTGCTAAATGTGGCTATGTGAGAGTGACCCGTACTAAGCATAGTATTAACTTTGTGCAGGTTTATATGATAGTCTTATTTCGTTTGGGCTAGATTTAGAAAAGTCATTTCATGTGTTGCTCTGCGACGAATAATTGAACATCTGAGTATTTAGAACCGAGTCTGTTAGATTAGTTTAGTGAATCGTAACATCTTTGTTGAACTTGTATGCTTTCTCTGCTATCCTTATTTGGTAGGGAAAATCTACATATTTAGGTTCTCTAATCTTTCATACCTATATTTACTCATTTTCATTCTAATCCTTCTTTCCTAAAACTTTACCTTATTATATTTTATTTTCTTTATCTTATCTTCCTTGTTGATCTTTAGAACTAGCCCTTCCCTGTGGGATCGATATCTTTTCAAACTACATCGCAACTGTATACTTGCAGTTATCATCATTTTTCTATTTGATAAGAGATACTGACAACACCTATATTTTTCGTGAACAAGTTTTTGGCACCATTGATATATAGCCGAATCTTATGAACAAACTATTAAACTTATCAATAGAAAAGTGACGAACAATCGCCCTTTCAGATTTTCAATCCAGCAAACTCATTTTATTTTTTTTTTAGTTTTTCATTTTTTTGGATGTTTACTTGCGATATTCCACCATTGGCATGTAAGCAATCAAAATAAAAATATGCATAAAGATTCAGCAAAAATGACAATTCGTTAATGAACTTAACATGGGTATTAATGTTTCAAATGATTTGACTCCTGCCATCAATTAGCCCTTTCAGGTTTTCTAACCAATGTTGTTCTCTTGATGTCCTATGTTTTGCCTAAGCTGCCATTTTTGGGTTTTCAACTTAACGGACTATTCTTTTTCTATTTTGAAAAGAGGCCCTATTTTTTGCTCAACTAACTGAGTGTTAATTGACAGACTAACTACAAATTTACTTTTTTATTTGTACTGCTTTTTACTGATTTATTCCTTTCACCTATGCGTGATAGCAATTGTGCAAGACTTGGTTGATTTGGTAGATCGACTGCCGTCCATGTCCACGACATTAATTGTTGTCTCTTTTCAGCATGTTTGATGATGAATCTTGATTAACCGCGTTTTCTTTTGAGTTCAATTATTCTCCAGTGGTAGTTGATATGTCCGAGATCAGATATGATAGCTTGATTCCATTGATGGTGAACAGTTTTTTGTTCAATGATGTTTCTTCCACAAATTAGTGATCGGCCCATAAGTGTTGGTGGGCTATGACATGTTAACGATCTGACTCCTTCTTTGTGTCTATGACATTGTTCTGGTGGTTTGACCTCAATTCTCTTTGTTGACGTTTTTGTTTTATTCTGGCTTTGATCATTTTGATCTTTGTTTGACTGATTTAGTAGTCATGGATGTTTCGTGCTTGGTGATCTGTTTTTCAATTTACATCTTTGTAGAATGAGGCTAATGCTATCACGTGTTGTCTAAGTACATGTGTTTGTCTCTCACTTTCTCACAAGAGTTAAATCATTTGAATTTATTATAATTGTGGGGAATCCATTTATTGCCAAATTAATTTCATGACATGATGTGTCACACAGGCTAAAAACATTATGTATATGCCTATGAGAATGCATGATGTCATTGATAAAATATCAAGCAAATAGACAAAGTTCAATTTATTTGGAAATTCAAAAGCCTCTTAGGAAAAGTAGCGAAAAGCTAATTTATTACATCATCAATCATCGGTTATTCTAGCGCCCCGCAGATGTGTCATGGATTCAAAATGCTCCATCCTATCTTCCTTCTCAAACACTTCTTGATAGCTCAAAAAGATGTTTGACCCAAACTTGCTCCTGTATGTTGGCAGTGCATCATCCAGATGCTTAGTTATCATCTCTGATAGACTTAAACGAGCCTGAAGCCTGACTTGTGTGGCCATCAAACATGCATAGTAGGATTTGAAGCTCTCTCCCTACTCTTACCTTATAGCTTCCAGATGTTGCATTGTGGTTTCCATTTGAGAGTTGAAACCATAATGCCTCATCATAACCTGAGCAAGGCTATTCCAATCATTAGCTATGTCCAAGGAATGTGGTTACACCATTCGTTAACTGGGTGGCCCAAGTTGATGACAAAAAGCTTAGCCATCATCCGTTCGCTGACCCTAAATGCTCTCATCACTATCTGATAATGCGTTAAGTGAGCGTGCTGGTCGCCAGATTCCTCATACTTTTCAAACTACGGCATTGTGAAGTTTGGGGGTAAGCTGTCTTCATCCCTAATCATCGGTTGCACAGGGTATGTGTTTATTAGATGACCGTCATGAGAGGCCAAGAACTGTTACCACAATTCTGCCATGCCCGGTTGTTGGAGGATGGTTTTCCCAGTGTTTGGATAAATGTCATATTGCCCTTGGGGAGATGCTGTGAAATTGTGCAGTTGAGGTGTAGCCTAGAACTATGTGGCAAATGTTATGCTTAAATTAGGAATGGATTGTTATGCCACTCCTTGATTAAAAGGTCTTGGTGCGAATCCTGGCTACCCAATTTATCCTGGGAAGAATTGATTCTGGGAAGGATTGGTAAAGTTATACCTTGACCGCCCAATCTAAGCCTAATTCTGGTTCAGTAGAGTTTGTCCTACCCCAAACTGATAAAAGGTAATAGGATTTAGGTGCACTGCATGCGAGGTTGGAGGTCCCCATGTTTCAGGCTGATTAGTTAGACCGCAATTATTAAGGGTAGTCCCTGGGTTGGACGCCACATTCTGAACTCTCCCGGTGTGTTGGTGAATAAGCGATGCTAGTTATTTGTTGTTGGTAAAAGCATTTTCAAGGTAGCTGCAATCTCGGCACTAACCGACGACTGATGTGTGTGTCAAGAGTTTTGTCCCGTAAGGATAGGGTGATCTTCACCTGCACCTTCTTCTTATGCATTGGCCATAATCGACGTACATTGAACTGAATATAAATCAGAACCTAAGTACTCACTTGAGTCAGTGTACGAAACCCCCTCCTGGTTGGCCATGATTGGAGAAATGCAAACCAGGTGACGAGTAGGCCTTTTCCAAGCTCCTTCGATACACAAGTAGAAGATCAGACCATGTGTTTGGGATTTATTACATGATTCGTGACGTGAAAAATGCATGATACATTTAATGTTATGGTTACATTCAAAGGGTTTAGCATGCCATGATGTGAAATAAATAATATGCTTGTCAATCCATTTGAAACAAATAGGTTGGTTGTTATGTAAAAATAAGAACAGGTGGAAATGAAAATCCAACATCTGGGGTTGGATTTGAGATCTGTATGATGTCTATGTGACATCGTAACATGAATGGTTTATATGAAGTGACCAAATTACAGTGTGGTAATAGGTCAATAGTTTGAGATTTCGTACTATGACTAGATCTTATGGAATGAGGAGGTCAAAATTATTTAGGGTAAGTAGTGTGACATATCCTGATGAAATGAAAATAACCACTATATGTAGCTATTGAATAAATGATTTGGTTATTTTCCAAATTAGGGTGAAGTTTCAGATGCCTGTGTGGTTATTGATATTTGATGGTATGTGGTGATGTACGAATCATTGCCCCATGTGGGCGGATGGTTTGGGTACTAAGCATATACCCTTGAAGATTTGGTAAGGTAAGGTTTTTTTTACATAAGTTCGCCCCGTGTGGGATTAGGTTAAAACATAAATTGGGATATGACCTAATGTGGAAAATGGTTAGGTTATTTGCCCCGTTCGGGCTATTGGTATGTGTGATTTCCCCATGTGGGCTATGAGTCAGACGTCGAGTGGTCATCTAAAAGATAATGTTTGGGATATGTTATTGCCCCTTGTGGGCTAAGTGTTGGATGTCAAGTGGACATCACGCAGTAAAAGAATGGTATGTTTTCCCTGTACGGGCTAGTAGCTGGATGTCAAGTGGATATCTTGCTGAAAAGGAGTAAGTGATGTTTCTAAGCAGTTTTATGTTGTCCTATGGCGACATGATCTCAAGTATGAACTAATCCTAAGTATGATGATGAGAAGATGTTATGTTACATCATATTAATATTATGAGTGTGTGAGTTTGAGTGTCTACACTAAGATTCATGGTTAGCATGACATTTGTATAATAATAAGTATGTAGCACAGAGCGCGTAGGGTTTGTTGCTAGTCTCTATCCTAAGTTTAGTTCATCTTAGTATCACAAGGATACTAAGCAGCACACCTACAAGAAAATATAATGCCTGGTCATTTGTTGGTAACACCCTAATGCCTATGGCTTATTTATATGAGGTTTATAAATGGGATTTTGATGTAGAAGGTTCTTGTTGCACTAAAATACACTCCAAGCCTCTCCCCAAATGGATTCTAACGCGGGAGGTACATGAGATTAGCACCAAGTGTTCCACCCACTCCAGTACTATCTTTTCTCAAAGAGGTAGATTAGAACAAGAGAAAGCTTCACGGTAATAGTAAACTTACTGGCTAATCCCATCTATTTCAATGCGAATTTTCGGCTCTTATCCAAAATCTAAAACCTTTAAAAAATAAGTTTTTAGAAAAATCCCAAGTAGAGTCGCCACTGTGAACTGATGACACAGAGTGATGGACCGAGAGTGCACTGGATGAGAGGCACGGTCCACTGGGGTGTTTAAAAAGTACTGGGTTGGGGACCCGGAAGGTTTGGTTAAGAAAGCGAAAATGTTATTTAGATTGGCCAAACCCGAATCTACCTTCTCTTAGTGTAGAGTTGCCACCTGGATTAGCTCTTTCCAGGAATAAGAGTCTTGTGAGGCTTAACATCTGGCGGACGGCCCACTGAGACATAGAGATTCTTGTACTGGATAAGTTACTTATTTCTTATTGGACCACATTATATTAAATATGTAGAAAACTGTATTTCTTAATTGTGCATATTCGTACTTATGTCATTTTTGAGTTATTATGCATGATTCACGTATATTTGAAAGAGGTAAATTCATACATAAAGTAAATTACAAAACTCGGGTGATGCAACCACCCACCTAATCTATTCCCGTAAAAATATTTGCAATACCTGAAGGAAAATAAAATCCTAGGCATACATCTAACTTGCATCCATAATGGTTAACCCATGATATATAGTACAATAGGATATTTACATGGATGTTCGATTTGATTTTAAGAAAGCCCATGTGGCCTAATTAAAACATCGATAATTTAAAGTTCTTATTTTGAAATAAAACAATTTATTTTATTTACAAGTAGCTTGATCGTTTTTCATTTAGTGAAAATGATCGCATGGCAAAAGGTGAGGTTTGTTATCCAGGAATAATTTGTATTCCCTTCGTAGGGGTATTCTAACATGAATTTCCATTAATAAAGAAATTATAGAAGAAGAAGGAAAATTACTACATTTAAAGTAAAAATCCTAGGTCCATAGATGAAACCTGAATTAGAAGTAGTAGACAAGAAGCATGGAATCAGCAGTTATAGGAATTCACAGGCTTACCCTTTTGGTGTGAATCCACTTCGGCGTATCCGTTCGGTCCCTGGGAGCATTCCTCGTCGTCTCTTAGTTGGTGTTTGTGTGTAAAATAAGTGATTATTTATCAAGTTTTAAATTTATTTTAGACCCGAGAATATCTGAGGATTTTAGAAAGATAAATAGATGGAAGTTGATTTGAAAATCAAAAGTTTCAGAATCCCAATGTGTTTTGGATCCAAATTATTTGAAAGAAAATATTTTCTTGCTATTGTTTCTAGTGAAAATAGAATTTTTCTATGAAAATTTCGAGTTCCCTTCTATCAAAAAATGTCCCGATACTTATAAGGGAGAGCCGGGCTCATTGAAAAATTCCAGCAAGCTATGAGCCTCGCTGGAAATTCCAACGAGCAGGCTCACTAGAATCTTGTGAGCCCTTATGGGTTTTTTCTGACTTTTTATATTTATTTATTTTAATATATATTTAAATTTATTTATTAAATAAATTTTACCAAAATCTTTATTTTTCAAAATAATTAAAGCCTTTAAAACAATTCAGCGACGAGGAACATTCCCATTCGGAGATCTTCAAATAATCAAAAGTTGTGTGATTTGATGATAAAAATACTGAAAAGCTGTCATCATCGAACGCGTGAGCTGGTACAAAATCCCTTGCTCACACTTTGTTACTTATCAGTGCTTTCTAGTTATTATATCTCGCTAGTATCATATATGTTTGAATATGTATATGCGCATTGATGAAACAAAGTCCATGACTATGTGGAGTGAGAACTACACATACGTGTTACTATGAATAGTCTAAATATCCCTAGTAGTGTAGTATTTTCATTGAGACTTAAAATCAATGGAGAGGATAGACTGGCATGTGTAAGCTTACTCCTTGGATTAGTTCCAAGAAGCTGATCTCAGGAGCTGAAGGTGGTACCTTGAGTTAACACATGAATATATTCAAGTTATAGATTAGAGACCGCCATAAGAAAGACACTCGAAAATAACTATATCCATGTGTTGGTGTTATTTCTTATTGTAGTAGTAGTACGAGTATCCTCAGACCTGTGATACCAGTTACATTATGTAGGGGTTGCTATACTTTGGGTCATAATTATTCATACCCTAGCGGTTAGGATGACATGGGTGATTACGTGTATAGCGATGATCACATGTTGGTAAGCTGTGTAGTCAAGATGGGATCCATCGCTCTTGATATATTAATATAATGGAGATGTACCTTAGGGCCCCTTATTCAAGTGACACACTCATAAACTTCTTATCAAGGTATACGATTGATGGAATGGGTTTCTAATCGATCAAGATACAAAACCACTAAGTGGTGTTCTTCGTGAACAAGTCTAATTCCAGGATAGCTACGGCTATTACATGAGCTGACACTTAATTCAAGCTCAATAAACTAGATGGTACTTAACTTGATGGAAGGAGTATATTATACTGGCTACTACTGCAAAATCAGATTAAGTCACAAGCATGTGACGTTCCAAGTATCGGGGGATCATACGCCTTTGCTAAAAAGCCCATTTGATCGTCTAGAGCTATCAGGTTCCATAACGGTCTGGAACACTAAGCCTAAAGGTTCTCCGACGGGAAGCCATGTTTAGGTTAACCTTTAGCAGCTCTATACTTTGGGATCCTCTGATGTCACACAATTTGGGTCTTTATCGGACTACGTAAAGAATGTATGGACTGTATCTGTACCGAAAATAAAAATTGTGAAATCAGTGAGAAGAATTATTAATTGGTTTTACCGAATTAATAATTAAAAGGAATATGAAAATATAGGGAAAATTACTTAGAGCGAGCAAGGGAATTTTCCCGTTGCAAGTGGGCACCGAAAAGAATACGGGATGTTCGATGTGGGGCCCCCATTGCTGCCCCGCGAGCTTAAAAGCTTACGGGCTGCAAGCGCGCAAGCATTGCCCATGGTAGCACTTGTATAGGCTTGTAACCGCAAGCCCGCAACGTGGGCCGCAAGCATAGGCATGCGAATAATGAAGGAAGCTCGCATGAAATCCACGGGTTACCTTACCCGTGTGGCTGAACCGCTTACATGGGATAGGATTTATCCTATCCAATGTAGAGTTAGAGGGAGAGTCTAACACTTCCCCATTTTTCCTATAAATAGGCATTCATGCCTCTCATTATTTAACACATACCAAAAAGCTTTGATATTGTTCTCTCTGATTTCTATACTCCTCTTCTTTTGTTGTGCGAGATCCTCCAGGAGTTTTTCCTAACAAATCGAAGAGTTCTTTTAGAAGGCTCAAAGTTCAAGTGAGCGTTCGATTCAGATTTTCAGCTTGATTTACAATTAGTCTAGCAACTACTATCAATCGACGGGTTCTACCTCTGCGAGGTTTTGGTCGGTGAAGATCCGTGTGGATGTTCGGGTTGACTTACAAGTAGTCTAGCAAGTGCTATCAATCATGCACGCATCAATTGGTAATGCTTTTATCTTTAGATGCTAGGTTTCTTTTATATGTTTTATAAATCTAATAGCATCTATAGAACATCTTAATCTAGATTATGTCAATCATGGCATGCTTAGGAGATCCTCAAGTTAATTTTAGTTTTTGAATTTCCTCCTTGCAACCTATGCATGTTTGCAATTGCTGTCATGATTAGCTAATGGCGAAATCAAAGCTTTCCTTATGCTATGCATGATTGATTGTAATATGTTAAAATGTGGTTTTCTATGAATTGATTAAAGTATGCTATGCATGACTTAGGTTTCAATTCCTGTTATAGAAAATGATGTGATAACTAGATTAAGATTTTGCTCAAACTTAGTCTAGGTGATTATCATATAAAATTATCAATATTTGACCACAGTGTAAATGCTTTAATTAAGGGTCATCCCGTACTTCACTTAATTAAAGAATGAAATCTTTAAATCATAATTATCCGTAGTATAACGAATCAAAGTGCCGTGGTAATTTTTGTAAGGAATTGAAAAGGCTACTCATTCACTTTAAGGGAGGCCTCTCTTACTTGGAAGTTATCATCGGTATTAGATTCAAGTATACCCAAGGGATGCTTATGACTTAGTCAATTTCTTGCATGGGAATTTATTCCACATATAGTTTTACAAACGTGGTTTAAGTTGTTAAAATTAAAACAAGTAGACATAGGTGCAAAAACTTAAAAATGGACCTTGTTTGTTTTGTGTGATATGTGGATTCTTGGCATAATGGAATGATTATGATATGCCAGTCAGAGCATGTTCCCTTAAGTTAATAATTCCTAATAGCCCAGAATTATTATTTCATAATCATATCCATCATATAAAACCTAGAATAGGGCGAGACCGGTGGCACCAATGAAATCCCTACAACTATATTAAGGTGAAAAAATGTCTTCTCGTCATAAGTCATGATATGAGCCTTATTAACGGATATGAGCACATGTACAACATGCCTTCCTTTAGCATATGCTTGGTCATAAGACTAGATGGGGTTAGTGCCTTAACCAAAGAAGGTTAGTTGTCCATATTATTAGAGCTAATGCCAAATAAGAGAAACATTTGAGGATTCGTACAATTGGGTATGCAAGTCTCGAGAAAGAGAACTCAAATAGATTTGCAATTACAAGAGATGTAAATGGACGAGTTCCAACCATGCTTATATTGTTATGACTTGACCTGCGATAGTGGGGGTAATAACGAGTAGCTATGGATGCTACCTACTAATGAAAATTGGTTTAACCAAATTTCCCGAATTTGAATAGAAGGGGCTATTTAAATGTCAATAAAATAATAGGATATCATGTGTTTAATTAAAGATCTTATATTATTAAATGCATGTACATATGCTAATGTCTAAACAAAATCTATATTATATCTAGGTTGAATATAATCACTAACAAAAATACTCGCATTAACATTGGCCCTCTTAAAGACATCAAATATGATGTTCATAACTTCAATGAGTTGTTTGAGAGTGTTAGAGGAGTTCTTTAGAACTACTCCCTAGATTATGTTCTAACTGTTCCTGGTCCCAAACACCCCGGTAAGAATGCTTTTGCATGTGAGATTAATGATTACAAGGAGCATAAAGGAAACTGTGAGTTTGTGACAAAACTCATGTTAGACCATATGCTTCCAAGGTATGTGCAAGTGTACAAAGGGTTGGATCTCCCAACCATGATTCATCATCTCAAGTTAGTGGAAAGTTTACAGAATAAGCTGTTCCACATTAGATTGCGGGAAGACATCTCAACAGGAGAGTTGGTTATAAACAATTATGACAACTCTAAGAAAATAAGAGTTGGGACTTGAGTAAAGTGAGCAGTATTTGAAAGAGATGGTATTGAGGGTATTACCCAATAAATATGAATCATTCAAAAAGACGCTCAAGGAGTGTTCTCCCAATAGTACCTTGACCCAACTCATGGATTTGCTTGAGATTTATGATATTGAGTTTAGAAACAAACTCAAAGAGAAAGCCAATGATGAGGACCTTAAGTTGAAGAAACTAAAGGTTTAAAAGTCAAGAGAAAGCTCATGAGGAAGTTAGAATTGAAGAAAGAAAATGTTTCTCATGAAACTAGCTCATCAGATGATGATAGTTGTGGCTCTAACATTTGGAGGTATGTTCATACTAGAGAGTTTCTCTACAGTTCCCTATGAGTCTACTTGGGTATTAGATACTAGTTGTGGTACTCATATCTATACTTCTATACAGGGATTGTAGAATATTAGGAGGCTTGCAAAGAGGGAAATGGACCTAAAAGTTGGAAATGGAGCACGGGTTACTGCAACAGCTGTAGGGACATATAGCCTTTGTTTGTCTAGTGGCCTAGTTTTAGTTTTGAACAATTGCTATTATATTCCAGCTATCACTAAGAATATTATTTTTGTTGCACTTCTAACAAAGGGAGGATATGAAATTTTATTTTTTCATAATAAATGTCAAATTCAGTGTGACAATATTCTTTATGCTTATGGAATATCTTTGAATGGCATATATGTTCAAAATACTAAAATTGAAATTCTAAATATGAACATTATTAAGAAATCAAAATTAGATAATGAGAAATCGGCATACTTATGGCATTGTCGTCTAGGCCACAAAAATGAGACTCGCTTAACTAAGTTACACAAATGTGGTTACTTAGGCCTAATGGAATGGGCTTCCTATGGTGTGTGAGAACCTTGCTTAAAAGGGATGATGACTAAGAAACCTTTTAAAGGAAAGGGTCAGCATGCCACTAGTACTTTGAAAATAATACATTCCAATGTATGTGGTCCAAAACACATGGGGTTTCGTATACTTCATAACCTTTATTGACGATTATGTGCGATATGGTTATATGTACCATATGAGGTACAAGTTTGAAATTTTTGATGCTTTTAAAGAATTCAAAATTGAAGTAGAGAAACAGCTTGGGAAAAGTATCAAGACCCTTCAATCTAATCAAGTCGGTGAATACTTAAGTCAGGAGTTTCAGGATTATCTAAGGGATAATGGTAATTTATCCTAATGGATAACTCCTTATACACCTCAACACAATGGAGTGTCAGAAAGGAGAAATCGAACCCTACTCGATATGGTTCGGTCCATGATGAACTAAGAAGAACATAGCAGACCCTTTTGGGGTTGCGCACTTGAGAGCGCAGTTTATATACTAAAAAGAGTGCCCTCTAAATCAGTTGATCAAACTCCATACAAATTATGGTATGGTAAGAAGCCCGCTTTTTCTCACCTGAGAGTTTGGGGATGTCTTGCATATGTTAAAAGGACAAGTTAAGATAAGCTGGGTGCTAAGTCAGATAGATGTCTATTTGTAGGTTATCCTAAGGAGACTAAAGGGTATACCTTTTATGATCCTATGGAACAAAAAGTCCTTGTTTCAAAAAATGCTCAATTCCTCGAGAACGAGCATATACTTGGGAAAGCTAGTGGAAGCATTCTTGAGTTAGGTACTCAAGTAGATCAAAAAGATAGTCAAATGATAGGTACCCAAGTAGATCAAATAGGCGGTCAACTGATTATACCTACACCTATTACACAAGATAGTGTAAGCATGGATCAACATATTATAACATCGACATCACGTAGGTAAGGTCGGGCTCCCATGGCTCCCAAGCGATACATTTTTGTCATCACTGATGATAAAAATCTCTTCCTAATAGAACATAATGAGCCCAAGACTTACAAGGAGGCAATGGAAGGCTCAAAATATGATAAATGGCTTTCAGCCATGAGATCGGAGATGGACTCCATGTACAAAAATCATGTCTAGAACTTGGTTGATGCTCCAAGTGGGATTAAGCCCATAGGATGTAAGTGGGTATTCAAGAAGAAAACCGACATGGATGGTAACATAGTTACCTATAAAGCAAGGCTGGTTGCAAAAGGGTCCACTAAAAAAGAAGGCATTGACTATAATGAAACCTTTTCACCGGTGGCCATGCTGAAGTCTATCAGGATACTCCTTACCATCGCCACTCATTACAATTATGAGATTTGGCAGATGGATGTGAAGATAGTATTCCTTAATGAGAATCTGGACAGGGATGTATTTATGACACAACCCGAAGGTTTCACATCTAAGGATGGCTCTAAGGTATGCAAGTTGAAGAAGTCCATTTATGGACTTAAGCAAGCATCGAGGAGTTGGAATATTGGTTCGATGAGACAATCCGAGAAATTGGTTATGTGTCAAATGCTAATGAGCCCTGTGTATATAAGAAGGCTAGTGGGAGTGCGATTATTTTCCTTGTATTATATGTCGATGACATATTATTAGTAAGAAATGATATTCCTTTTCTTCAAATAGTTAAGACATGGTTGTCAAAGAAGTTCTCCATGAAAGACCTTGGAGAAGTAGCTTTTATACTTGGTATTAAGATTTACCGAGATAGACCAAAAGGCTGCTAGGTCTTTCACAAAG
>CATIWQ010105879.1:0-13731 GCA_949673415.1 Euphorbia schlechtendalii
ATCGTCGGCCGGAATTAAATTCCGGCCATCTAATTAGTTGGCCGGAAATAATTTCCGGCCTCCTTTATAATTGGCCGGAAATTAATTCCGGCCAACAGCATATGTGGCCGGAATTTATTTCCGGCCAGCAACATTAACGGCCGGAAATTATTTCCGGCCGTTCACGTTGTTGGCCGGAAATTAATTTTTTCCCTCCCTTATGCTGGCCGGAATAAAATTCCGGCCATCCAACTTGTCGGCCGGAATATTATTCCGGCTAGCCAACTCGCCGGCCGGAAATTAATTCCGGCCAACAGCATATGTGGCCGGAATTTATTTCCAGCCAGCAACATTAACGGCCGGAAATTATTTCCGGCCATTAATGTGGTTGGCCGGAAATAAATTCCGGCCAGCCAACTTGTCGGTCGGAATAATTTTCCGGCCATCCAACTCGCCGGCCGGAATATTATTCCGGCCTAGCAACAAATTGGCTGGAAAACATTTCTGGCCTACGTGCATTTTGGCCGAAAAATAATTTCGGCCAACTGAAATATTAGCCGGAATTTTTTTCTGGCCGATAATTGTGTTGGCCGGAAAAAAAAATCCGGCCGGCCAATATACAATCACCGGATTATCAATTCCGGCGATAGGCGAAATTTTTTTTTTTTTTTAATTTGGGAGTATTTTTATCTTTTGAACGGGCGCCGCGAAGTAAAAACGGACGACGCGTAAAACTTTCGTTATAAAAGTACATATCATTGAAAGACTTTTTTTACGTTTGGGTTTGAAAAAAGACATTCCTTTCATATGATAAGACATGTCTTATTCACTTCAATGCCAACCATACCATTGGATTCCAATATTTCATTTTCTATTTTAGGTAACATTGCAATTTTGGAATTTAGCTCAAAATATATTGAGTTTTGTACAAATTTCAATTTTGGCAAAGTGCATCATTAAATTGATAATAAAAGTTGAATATCATCTTCAACTTGTAAAATGATAACTCATCAACTTGGCAAAAGTGAACTACTTAATCTCTTCAATATCAAGTGTCAAAATTTGATTGGTTTGATTTTTTTAAGATATCATTTTCTCTATTGGAAGTTGTCACGTGGTATTGAGGGAGTACATTGATGCATTTCACCAAATTCAGGAGATGATTGGAACATTTAAAAGTTTAGGAGATAACCGATTTTTGTTAAGGGGGTGTTGAAGTATTTACCTTCCAACTTTTGCATTTTTTCCATCAAATAGTAGTTCTGTGTATCCGATAACAATGATCAATTATTTTTAATTGTTTCGAAATCACCAAAAATAACAAAGTCCTCAAACCGAAATTACATCTACCAACAATTAAAATGAACGGAGCATTATTCTTGAATCTTTCAAAGTGAGCTTGATTTTTCAGAAATAGGCTTGTTATCTGGAGGTTAAGTTAAATGCTACCCACCAATGTTTAAGAATGTATCTAATGAGAACTGAACTTAAATCTTCTCTCACAATGCATTACAATTCATTACAATACAAGCAATGCAATTCAATACAAATTTGCGCACACAAAATAGAATCGAGGTTCAGATTTTTATTAAGCGGAACTGATTTTTTTTAGGGTTAAAATCTTCAAATTCCACACTTTCAGTAAACAATAGAAAAATAATAGGCACATGGGCCTATACAAAATTGAACAAATGTAGTGTTTTGAAATTCGCCGTGATCTTAAAGTAAATGTGTTTTTTCTTTATTTCTCAACAAATGTAACAACACAACCAAGCACATATACTTGTAACTGGCCCTCTATAACTTACTTGACAAAAGAAACTGGCAAAACTATGAGGATTTCCAGTGAGTGGAAAACTGATTACAGCTGAATTAAAATTATCATTTTCAAAAACAAATCAAATGATACAATCTGCTTCGAGAACGATATATCTCGCAAATGATATTAGCATACCTTGCAACTCCGCCTGCAATACCCAGGAAGTGCCGGAGTTCCTACCATGTACTCTTTGTTATTGGAGCATTCCCCGAGGGCGGCCCACCTTTCGCAACTCTCGTTCAGGTCAGTGCAGTTTCCTCCAGCGTGCAAATTCTTGTCAAATGAGTCGACATGGATCCACTTTGTCGCTGACCATTTCTCCCCTTCGATCACGGGACACCCGCCGTGAAGACTTATTGGGTCTGGAACTGCGTTTGGATGGAGACTGAAGAAAAGAAGAGCATCCCCTCTTCTTGGTTTCACTACGTGACACCGAAAACTTGTCAACTCAAATGAAAACCGGAGAAAGTAATCTACAAAGACATTTGTTTAGTAAGGTAGCTAACCTGCAACTCCTTTCTTCGCACATTCAGAGAAGTCTTCTTCTATCTGTGTAGCTTTCCGTCGCGGGGCTTCTTTCTGCAAGTTGTTTGTTAGATAAAAATTTGAGTAGTCAAATTGAAACTGAATTGTTTGCCGTTTGTCAAAAAAATAAAATTCTAGGAAACATTAGCAGATAATACATACAGAAAATGCAAACTAGACAGGCACAAAGAGAACAAGGCCTTGCAGTACTAACCTCGGCATTGGGGAACACAGTTTCCCCGCCTTTTTCCACATCGCTAAGGTACATGAGCACGGTTGCCAAGCGGTGTCCACCACGAGCAATGTTAACCTTGTCAACAAAGTAATCATAGTGCGGGTCATATTTCTGACCAGACTCATATCTCAAAACTTGAATGTCTTCCCCATTTTCTGTGCAAGATGGTCCAGAAAAGTACACATCAGTATATTTATTAATACATACAACTGACCTAAAATGGCCTGCCTTTTCAATTATTTTCAGACAAACCTCAAATGCTAAAAGTGTTTCCAACATAGAAATTGAAAATATAATTGAGGCTTGTTGAGAACCTTAAATATGTAAATTAGGCATAACAAATAGTTGGCGAAATACAACACAATTAAATTCGGAGTTATTTCATACTCATATTTAAATTTGTTTTCTGTTTTATATCACCGTTATCTGAACTTTCAAGCTAAAAAAAGCATTATCATAATTAAACCAGAGCTTTCTTCATGATCTCAGCTTCAACGAATTCAAATAAATTAGAAAAAAATAATCGTATTCTGACCAACTTTCTTTACTGTTGTATTTTTATAACGGGATATGGACCATGTTACCCTAAATATTCCCATATCAATCAAACAGAGGCCTCACAGTTGTGGAAAATGAAATGCTGGCAGAGGTTATTACAACTATACCTATCTTACTAGGAAACTTGTGGAGAAATTGATAGTAATAAAATGGAAATCAGTCATTTGAGTTCAAGCACAGATATTCAGCTTCAGTCTTATTTAGCTTTATTTACTTTCTTTATTCATTGAAGTAGAGAACTTCCATTGGTAAATGGATTATTCACTTGATGTCTCACTTCTGAATTCTTAACTTTAGAACTCTTGTTTTAATACTTTCTTTTGTTCTGTACAACATCACCAACAAAGATAAAAGTATGCAACGGGTGTTCATGTTACGAACCAAGTTTTGCATGGATACCTAGATCATTTAATACCCCAATACAACTAAATTTTGTTCATAATCAAAAGTGCACATCAGCATGAGTTCAAATTCAACAAACATTATCATAGTTTGAGGACGCTTTTAATCTTAAATGTAATGTAGCCTATTATTCAAACTACCAGGCATAATGATAAAGATTAAAGGACTATAATGCATAAAATAGTTTCTCGCTGTAGTATGTAAATATTTATATTTCATATCCCCTGGTAAGACAGTGCACATTTTTTTATATCATTGTCTACTGGCAAAATGGAAAGGTGATTTGGATTTAGGTTTTGTTGATAGCAGGCCACTCAATGGGGGACAAAGAATGTAAAATAGTTAACGAGGAATTAATAATAAAGCAAGAGGACTGTATTCGGATTAAAGCCAGTACTGAAACATAGAAGTTCTGGGAAATTATTTTTCATAGATAAGTAACTTCAAACCTTTTGGAAGAAAGGTCCATGTTGCTATTTTCTCCTCTATTCCTGCAACGATTGGATCCTACAAAAGGAATTATCTTTCGATCATCAATAATAAAAGAAGCTATAACAAATTTATCAATATAACATTTATCCTTTCCTCTGAACTCTCTTCCAAAGATTATTAATGATCCAAAAGAATAAACCATATTCCAACTCATTAATCATGAAAAAACAAGGGGGATAGAAGCAAGAATGAAATATAATGATTCAGTCCTGCTCATTATGCAAGTATATTCGATTAACTCCCACACAGAAAACTAATCAGAAACAAAAAACAGTTGCAAACGTGTTCACATAAATAAAGAACTGGAAACTCTTCTAAAAGCCTTATTAGACCTTTCAAGTTCAGCAGAAGGAATTGGAAAACAGTCAGGCTAATAAATTACGCAGCTATTTATTAATCATTTTGCTCAGAGGATGATAAACATGTGGGGGCAATGAGCTCATTTATTTTCCCAGAACAGTAACTTGGGGCATTATCATGTTGCAATCTGGGGAATATCCTGGATAATTCTGAAGTCGCGAATAACACTTTCAGATTGAAATTTATTTGATCTGTTCACCAAACTTTCAATCGGATGAAATCAGAAAATATGTCAAGAACTAAATTTGATGTTTTCTGTGAAAATTACAACCGAATTTTCTATATATTAACCAATTTCGCGTCTGGTAATGTAAATAGCCAAAATGTCAATAGACATGTTGTTTCGAGTGACTGCCATGTCTAAAGGATATGTTTTTTTGGGTTTCAGTTATGTCCAATCGACACACTGTTTCGGTCCAAAAATTCATTTTTCTGATGAATTTTCAAAGAGTGCGTTTGTTCAGGAATAAAAAATTTTCGAGCTAACCTGACAGCTCGACCCCAGCCCGGGGCGCTGCCCCAGGACCCCGCCAGGGGCTGCCGCCCCTCGACCCCGCATCTGGGAGCGCTGCCCCCGGACCTCCCAAATCGTAACCGTACTCGAACAAGTGTACACTCCGCATTCTCCTAACTTGTTCGATGAAACGTCATGATTGCATTGGTCAAAACCAGTCAATCCAATTACACTAAAATACTAACGTATCATTGACTACTTCTCGCTTTGAGGACAATCGAATATGGAAGGAAACAATCTTAAAAGAGAAAGAAATATCCAAGTTGACCTGATGTATGAATAAAATCAAGTGAAGCTTTAATGGTAATACATCAATGCACAGTACATCTCCGTTAACCCTAGAAACTAATAATATGATTGAAACAAACACGCACATATAGATAAGTTCAGAATTAAATCACATCAGAATGTAATGCGTATGAAAGGAAAGAATTAAGAAAACAAGCAACCTTTGCTTTAGGGATAAACATTCCGGAGCTGGTTCGAACTTCGCTAAGCGTACTCTGTCCACTTAAATTATCCGCAACTGATGATCTCTTTAGCTCCGATTTCGCCTGAAACACCGAAGAAAATCAATACAATCACATCAAGGCAAATCGAATATAATTGATAACAATTGATAACGCGTGCTAACCAGTGAGATCAAGTGGTCGCATTCCAAGTCCGTAAGAAAACCTTGGTAAACAAACGCCCTGTAAATCATCGAGATTCGTATGTTAATTTCGTTCAATAAAACATCCTCGGCAATCTAGAAAACTGAAAAAGAAGAGGCGGACCTGGGCTTCCAGGAAACCTGTCTGACTTTGGCAGGGTCAATGATGGAGCTAGAAGTAGCTGGATAAGATGTAGATTCATGAAAAATAAAAGAGATCGAGAAGAGAAAGATGAATTGAAGAGATTGGATCAGAGCAGCCATTGAAGCTGGCTAGAGAGAGATAAATTCAACGAAAGAGAAAGCAATACAAGTTATTCTTAAACGGAAAAGTTGCCACTAACTGCCATTTTTCCTCTGCTCAATAACCTCACCATCCACTACGTGTCTTTTTTTATTAAGAACGGCGTCGTTTCTTATACATGTTTGTTCTTGGTCACTTTTGTTATTCCTTTCCCATTATATTTCCAAAAAAAAAAAATTTGCCTGGCGGATTTTAAATTTTGGACTATGCTACTAAGTTTTAAGTTGAAATAGAAATCTTGTAAATAGAAACAACTGATACTGATGTATGTAATCAATCAGCATGTCAAAATCTACTCATTTTTTATCAACACAATATACTCTTAAACGTTGAGAGAACTAATTTTTTTTTCCTCAAACATGAAAAATCTACTCCTTTGTATTTTTCTTTTCTTTTCTGATAAATTTTTCTATTTACTTAAATGGAATATTGGAAATGGCCATTACATTTATTATTCAATTATGCTCAACTTTATGGAAAAAATTATCATCCTATACCCCAACTATAACAAGTATAAAAAAGAAAATGTACATCTTGAGATGCATCATATTTTATAGTAGCTGATACATTTATGAGTCTGCTGTTCGTTGTGTACTACTGATATGAGATTTTTCGTTTGTTTTAGCTCAGTTTTTAGTATCAGGAACCCTCGATTTTCATCGAACAAGAACGAACTTTGATCAAACTGTGATCTCCTATCACCTTTCAACTGTCATTACAATCCAAAATAATCTCCATTTGTCGATTCAGGTCGTTCAGATGCTTCGTCGAGTTGTATTCCTCCGCATCGAGCAGCTCTTCCGAATAAGTCCTTTGATGCATAGGATTTTGCAACTCATTTATCTCTTGCAACACCTGTTCATTACCTCCTAGAATCTCTATAACCTGTTTCAAAAAACAAAAAGACCCTTAAATCGGCACTAAAACCATAAACTTCTCGTTGTCTTCGAATTCTTAAAAAAAAACATGCCTGATTCATCTGAGGCCGTAGCATCGAAGATTGATGTATACAGAAAGAAGCTACAAGCACAAGAAAATTCATCTGTTTCTCATCGTAAACATCGCCTAAAGTCGGGTCCACGAGTTCCTTCACGCTATTCTTCATGAGCAAAGGTTTCGCCTGAAACCCAATCCCGCAAAATAATCTAAGCCCTCGAAAATCCTACGAGATTCAACTAACGAAAGAGCGATGGAATATAATACGTACCCACATGACGAGGCTATGCTGAGAACTATCTATAGCTTGCTTTCCCGTTATAAGCTCGAGCACTAATACACCGTAAGCATACACATCGGTTTTCTCGTCCACGATACCGTGCATGAAAAACTCGGGAGGAAGGTAACTGGCATCATAAGAAATTAGCTATAATCGAGAGTTCAAAAAATATTCAGAAATGATATAAAGTTTCGAACTTTACATACCCGAACGTGCCTTCGATTTTCGACACGGTATGATGAGTCCATTTATCAGGCAGCCACTTCGCAAGTCCGAAATCAGAAATCTGCGTAAATAAACATCAAGTTCGGAACTTGGCAACGAGTTCACATTTCAGGTTCCGAAAAAACTTACCTGAGCCTCGAAATCCTCGCTAAGCAATATGTTAGAAGCTTTGATGTCTTTGTGGATGATTCGCCTTTGGCAGCCTTCGTGTAGATACTGAAGGCCCATTGCAGTTCCTAAAGCAATTTTGAATCTTGTTGCAAAATCCAACTTTTCCTTTGGCCCTGTAAATTTTTTAAAATAATCAAACACATAATCTTCTAAGATATCAGTGTTTTAAAAGGCGCTGGGTGCTAGTCGGGTAGTTAGAGCTTCCGACAGCTTAAGTGGGGATTAATCAGAACCCAGGCGGGGACTAGGCAGATTAGTATTTTAAAATATTTAATATATATTAATGTATTAAAATAATAAATTTAACCAACACATAAATTTTTATATATAAAATTAAAAATTCATGTAGCAACATTTTTATGAGCACTGGCGGCACATTTTTAGATTGTGGCGACACTTTTTAGGCGTCTTTAACGACACTTTTCTGAGTTTTGACAACACTTTCCGCTTTGATCACCCGATTATATAAAATCGGGGCGGTGTTCCAAAAAACTCCATCTAGGCACCGCCTAGACGGGCCGCCTTGACCACCTTTTAAAAAAGAGTAAGATATTGAAAGTTTCGATCTTTTGAAGTTGCGATCAAACCGTAAAGTAGAGACGCTAAGCTCCCATGGGCGGAAAGTTGAAGGACGAGATGCATTCCGCCATCAACGCCATACCCGATCACTTTAGCGATATTCGGGTGATCGACATGAGCCATAATTCCAAGTTCAGACAAGAAATCGACGGTCAGTTCTTCTGCTGAACCTCTTATCATCCTTTTTATCGCAACGAACTGCCCATCCGTCAATTCTCCCTTGTAAACCTCAGCATAACCACCTTCCCCAATCAGATTTTCTGCACAAAACCAACAAAAGTCCATAAAGTTAACAACTTTAACCGCAAAACATATTCGAAAACCCGAAAAAGACTCATACCAGGGCTGAAATTTTCGGTTGCAGCCTGGATTTCCCAGAATCCGAAGTTCCTCCAAGTAGACTTCAAGCAATATATATCAGCACCTTCAATAGGATTAGTACTTATTACAGGAACTAACTCTTCTCTAATTCTTTTGGTCTTGATTCTAGTGAGCCTCGGGCCGCTTTTCTTCAACGTGCGAAAGGTTTGAATGCGTTTCGAGGGCTTTATCGTAAATGCTCGAAAGTAATCGCGCCACGGAGTAGCTGTCTGGCCGCCTTCAGGCTCTGATGTGCTAGCTGTCTCGGAATCTTCCGGAACTTCTCTCGAAGAACATTCTTGTCGGAGAACATCATCCCGACTTTCGCCTTGCGAGATTCCGTCTTTTTCGCCCTCGCTCAAATTTCCTTTCGCCTTTTCTTTCACGTTGTCGTGCTTTTTCGCCTTCTCCTTTTTTTTATACGACTCGGCCTCCACCTCCAAATCCAAACGATCGGTGTCTGATACAAAATCTATGGTTAAATAACGGTACGGACGAGATTAAAATAACACAGGAGAAATGATAAATTACAAGCTTCTGACCATGAGATGAGATTGAAGTATCAGAAAAACTGGATCTTTTTAATAATCTGGCTGGTGAAGGAATTG
Source organism: Euphorbia schlechtendalii (assembly GCA_949673415.1). NCBI lineage: Eukaryota > Viridiplantae > Streptophyta > Magnoliopsida > Malpighiales > Euphorbiaceae > Euphorbia > Euphorbia schlechtendalii. The sequence goes on from CATIWQ010105879.1 coordinate 9,000, forward strand.
GTGGCTTTGTTTTCTTTTCTTTAGATGTGTCTTTGCAACCATTGCTGGTGCTTATAAGACACATCAATTCTGAATCATTTCCTTCTTCCCCATGGAAACCATTGCTGCTAATACATTGTTACATTATATTCAATAAATTTTTACAAACTGTGAAACAAAATGTCAGCAGCTATGAATATATTGACAAATGCAATAAAACCCAATTGATATGATATGAATGTGGAAATGAAAAGGGAGAAAATGAAATCATTAATGATGCAATAAACATGAAAAAAATTATAAAATGAAACCCAGAAGGGAAAAAGGGTACCTTGAAGAAGCTAAAGGTTCCATGGCAATAGAAAAGGTGGAAATGGAGGAAATGGCAGCGAGAAAATGTGAAATAGAGGTGGCTTTGATTTTCTGCTGCTCCTGATGGTTCTGATGCTAAAAAATAGGCTTTTTTTGGCTTTGTTTCTTGTTAATCTCTCCTCATTTTTTGGAAATAATGGAGGCTAAGCTGCCCATCAACATACGTCTCAGGAAATTAAGTTATTAACATTTAAATTCCAAATTTTTAAAATTAATAATTATAACATGGTATGTGTCCTTGCTAAATCAACGAATGCGAAATTAAGGCTTAGTTATTCTAGTAATTATAATTAGACCTGTTTGCGAGCCGGGTTTACACACTTATTTTTTTCAAAATCCCAGCCCGAGCCCATGAAAACCCGAATTATTATGGGTCGGGCTTGGTTTTTATATAAATACCCAAGCCTGATCCGAACTCGGCCCGACGAAATAATTTTATTTGTTTTATTATATATTTATAGATTAAATTTATAACTATTTTAAAATTTTATATTTTATACTATAAAATTTATATACTTGATTGTAATTAATTTTACCAAATATTAAAGATTTTAAGTAAACAATGCAATTATATTTAAAATTTAAATATATTTTGATTTATTTTATATTTTTTCTATTTAATTTAATAAAAAAGTTTATTGTAAAGAAAATATTCACGGCCCGGGCCGAGCTTGGGAATTACCTTATAAACTCGGCCCAAGTCTGGCCCGAGCTCGAAATTCTAAAGTATGGGCTTGGACCGGGTTTGGGTTAATATTTTTTATTAAAAAACCCGCCAAGCCCGACCCGAATCCGGCCCATCCAATAAATAGGTCTAATTATAATTTGTCCATGGTGAAAGGTAAACTTGTTCAATGTTATAGCACTACCAAAACATGGAAAAATATAGGCTAACTGGAGCCCTGAATTCATACATAAATTTCATTTTCTTTTGAACTTTCAAAACTTTTAAATAATTAATATAATTTGTAAAAAAAATGCACCAATGATCCCTTGAACTTCAAAAAATTTCAAATAATTCACTGAATCTGTAAAAAGTGCACCAATAACCCCCCCCCCTAAATTTGTTCTTAAATTGCATCCCCCTCAATGTCAGGTGTCAGTTTCCGATTATTTTGACTTTAAAAAAATGCAATTATTCCCAATTTTTCTCTCTCCGATCAATATCTGACATGTGGCATTGATAGCGCAAATTGGTGCACTATTTGCAAGTTCAAGGAGGATAGGAGTTTAAGAACAAGTTCGAGAATTATTTCAAACTTTTAAAGTTCAGGAAAAAATGAAGTTTAAGATAAGTTCATGGACTCCAAATTTATTAAGCCAAAATTATATAAAGAAAAAATATTACTTTAATTGGGATTCATATTTAGACTTTTTGACGTTTTATTTGTTTTTTCCAAATTATCATTTTTAATTTTTTGATACTTTTTTAAATTTTTGTTTATCTCATTTTTATCATTAAAATGCTCTGTGTTGTGATTTTCGCACTGTTATATAACTAGTATATGTTTGATATATGTTTATTAAATGAATGTTATTTATCAAATACATATATTTGTTTTGTATCATATATATTAGATTAACTATTCATTGTTAATTTTGTGTTACTTCACTTTAAAGCATATAACATCCCATTGTATGTCTAACAATGTAATATACATAGAATTACTAAAAATATGCATAACATTCATATAATAAACAAATTATTATGGTATTATTTCACATACAACAAAAATCTGATAGTTTGAAAAAAATGTTGGATAAAAATATCACAATGGATATTGTTTGTAAATAAAAATGAGACGAACAAAAACTTTATAGCGACATATCCAAAAAATTAACAGTTTGAGAAATAACAATAAAATAAAAAAAATGTTTTACACATGCGTTTTAATTAAGGAATGTGAGTTACTATATTGCTTATATGTTGAAGGACATATAATACATATAATAGTGATATAATAAACATATCATTTTGGTATTATTTTACATGTAACAGTTTGAAAGAATGTTGGAAAAAAATAAAACATTGGCTACTGTTTCAAGATAGAAACAAAACGAGCAAAAAATCTAAAGTTTAGATATCCACAAAATCAACGATTTTAAAGATATATGAAAATAAAATGAAAAATATATTTTAAGTAAGGAATACGGGTTACCGTTTTGGATTCATTCCAAACCGCGTGAAACAAATTGCGAAACTTAGATCGGGATGTTCATGCAAAAAAGCCATGTAAAGAACGGCTTCTTTTACAAGGTTTAGATACGCCATATGTCATTTGAATTTTTACCTCGTATTCCAGTCCAACGTTTAATCTTAATAAGTACTAATGGGCTACTGATGTTATTGAAGTTTGAATTGTTATTTTTAAGATAGCAACTTCGTTTAGCCAAAAAGGAATTAATTTGAAAAAGCAAATGCCCTATTGTTTTTAGATTTACAATAGTTTTTTGGGTTTTATAGTTAAAATGTACTTTTGGTATCTTACGTATTGATATTGTCTATTTGATATATGATGTATTCAAAACATATAAATTTTTAACTTAACGGATCAATGAGAGTTGACACATCTATAAATTATCACTAAAAATATTGATTCAATATAAATATTTTACATTCTGTATGTTGTTAAGTATGTACAAAGATTAAATTTATTATAAACCAAATAAAATAAGCTACATCAATCATGTACCAAATTAATTAAAAGTGAATGTATGTTCCACAAAGGTATTTATTTCATTATTAAGATTTGATTTTTGAGCCCCTGATACGCCTAGTGATTTTCATTATTGTGATTTTTTAACTCATTTCAACATGACATCTATTCCATTATAAACTTACGTGTTATAAAAAAAAGACTTAATGCATCTGCAACCCCTGAACTTATCCAAAAAAAGCTGTTGTCGCCCTGAATTTTGAAATGTGACATATAGCTCCCTGTACTTGTCTAAAACGCGTTACTTTACCCCCTCGTAAAAATATCGGTTTCAAGAACAAGAAGATGAAAACGACGGGCCAAGAATCGATACAATATTATGATTAATTGAAGAAAATATTTAAAATAGAGATGGAGTTTTGAAGAAGACGAAGAACATATATTAAGGATTTTGAATTGTTAGAATTAGAATGTTATGGATTTTAAATATTCATTTTCTATTCCACAACATACTTCACGTGCATGTATTTTGATGGTCATCCACTTAGCAAGCCAGGTCAGCACAAGGGGGTAAAATGACGCGTTTTAGACAAGTACAGAGGGTTATCTGTCACATTTTAAAGTTCAGGGTAGCAACAACCCTTTTTGGACAAGTTCAGGGGTATGGATGTATTAAGCCTTTAAAAAATCTTGCAAGTTGCAATGTTCATGTTTAATAAGAGGGTTATTTTCGAAGTACAATATTAAGATGAGTTACAAACATTTGACGGATTTGTGCTAGAGCCACAATGGCATTTCTTCACAACAAGGTATTTCTTTATACATCCAAAATGTAAAGAAAGGCCTTGTAACTCTTCTATACTTATAAAAGTTTTTATAAAATTATAAATTTAAATATGTTTGAATAAAATGGAAAATGAATTATTTAAAAATATATTTCAAATGTAAATTTATAATTATATTTATAAATAATAGTAATTATTTCTCAATAACTAATGTTAGTACCATTAATAATTTACAATGGTTGACTGCAAAACTAAGGGTCAAGTCAAGTTTTGTGGTCTATGGAGTTGACCCAGAACCTGCCTTCCAACCCTTTTCTTGGTTCAAAGGTGTTGCTGTATTAAATAGTTGGGAAAACTCCGTGTAATTACAAATACAACCATATAATAATAATAAAAAAGCTGACAATGATTGATTTTGATAATTTCAACTCAATTTATCCCACCCAATAAATTGTTTATAAAATGCTACCATGTTCTCTTCATCTTCAATTTGGTTAAGTTAAGTTAAGTTCAATTCAGTTCAGTTTAGTTCAGTTCAAGTTCATTAAGTTCAGTTCAATTAAGTTAAGTTTAATTTAGTTCAGTTCAGTTAAGGTCTATTAAGTTCAATTCAGGTCCATAAATTTTAATTTTAATAATTATTATTCTAATTAATCTTTAATAAAAATTAATAGTAATAAATAATAAAAAGAAAAATAATTATAAAAATAATTATTATTTAATGTAGTTAATATTGATCATAAATATAGTAAAAATAATTTTTATATAATGATAATTACTAATATTATTGATATAATAATAGTATTAATGTAATTATAATATAATAATATTTTTATTTATAATCATAGTATTAATTAATTAGAAAATGTGATATGGGATAATAAAATAAAAATATTTATTAGTTAAAACAACTATTACGTTTTTGTAATCCAATAATAA
>CATIWQ010105885.1:0-25178 GCA_949673415.1 Euphorbia schlechtendalii
TTAAGTAAAAAGAAAAGAATAAAAAAATAGAAAAGGAAAGAAATAAATATAAACAAGAAATATGAAAAATGGTAATTGAATAGTACCATAATATGGTTCAAATGTCTAATGGTACTTGAATAGTACCACAATATGAACCAAATGTATAATGGTACGTGAATAGTACCACAATATGATTCAAATGCATAATGGTACTTGAATAGTACCATAATATGAGCCAAATGCATAGTTGAATGGGTAAGTTCCCCCCTAAGAAAGGGAGGAGAAAAATTTTAAAGAAAAAAAATCTTTTCTTGACGAAACGAGGAACATTTTTGCTGAAAAAAATTATTTTTTCTTGAGGAAATAATTCCAACCTTTTCACAACAACTTTTATCTTTCTTTTAAAAATTCTTCAATTATTTTCGGATCTAAAATATGTTTGGATTCCAGATTTATTTATTTTTTAAATCAATTTCTTTTACCTATTTTTTTTAAAATCCTCAGATATTCTCGGACTTAAACAAAATTTAGAATCTGAGTTTGAATATCTTAGGGATAAAAATAAAATATTTTCACATACAAAATGAAACAAAAAAGAATAACGAGCATTCAAGCGGATTTGTCGACATGGATTCGCAACAAAAGAGTAAGCCTCTGAGTTTCTAGAACTGCTTTTCCTGTGTATTACATTATGATGTTTATTTTTCTTTTCTCCTAAATTCTGAGACGAACTCGATTTTCATCATCAACCTATGATTTATTTTATTTCTTTTATTGCTTAAATTTTGTTTTATTAATTCTTTTTATTCATTCATTTAATCGTCATTTTATTTATTTTATTATGTAATTTTCTTTTATTCTTCATCCCTCCTTTTAATTTATTTAATTGTGGGAATTTTGTAATTAAATACATGTTAGAATATCCCACGAAGGGAATTAAAATTATTCCCAGATAACATACTTCACCTTTGCCATGTGATCACTTTCATTAAATAAAAACGAGCAACATATTTGTATATAAAATGAATCGTTTTATTACAAAATAAGAATTTTAACCCTGATATATTAATTAGGCTACTCGGGCCTCGCCTAAATCAAATCAAACATACTTGTAAATATCCATGTTGTGTTATACCTTGTGCTCACCTTTGTGGATGCAGGTAGATTAGGTTAGCTGTATGCCTAGGTTTTATTTTCCTTCGAGTACTGCAAATATTTTTACGAAAATATAATTAATAGATTAGGCAGGCGGTTGCATCCCCCGAGTTTTGTAATTTATTAATTTATTATTCCGCATTTATTTACTACTTTATGTATGGATTTACTTCTTTCCGCATGCGCGTTAAACTATACATTAAAACATGAAAATGACTTAAGTATGAATATGCATAACTAAGATATATGATTTTCTATAGATGTAATTTACTATGATTCAACAAGAAGTAAGCAACTTATCCCGAACCTTAATCCCTATATCTTAGTGGGCCGTCCCCCAGATGTTAAGCCTCACGGGACTTTAATTCCTGGATGAGCTAATCCAGGTGACGACTCTACACTAAGAGATGACGGATTCGGGTTGTGATGATCTAAATTGTTTTCACTTTCTCTTTTAAACCTTTTGGATCCCCGACTCGATACTTTATTTTCACTAAAATACCCCAGTAGACCGCGCCTCTCATTTAACGCGCTCTCGGCCCATCGCATTCCTTGTCTTCCGCTCATAATGGAGACTCCGCTGAGGATATTCTCTTAAACTTTTTTTGCTAATGTTTTAGATCTTAGATAAGTGCCTAAAATTGTTGATCACATTATTTCGTATTTCCTTAAATATGTCATATTCATAATTTCACATTGCAATGGAGGGGATTAGCCCATAAGTCTAAGGTGCCCTATTACAACAAAGCTTTCTCTTGTACTGGTCTGCCTCCCTGAGAAAAGATAGTACCTGAGTGAAAGGAGCACTTGTTTCCATATCACATGTACCTCCCTCGTTAGAACCTGTTTATGGAGAGGCTTGGAGTGTATTTTAGTGTAACAAGAACCTTCTAGATCAGCAACCCAAAAACAAAACCTCATATAAAAAAGCCGTAGGCATTTTCCCTAGGGTGTTACCCAACAAACAGTCATGCATTATATTTTTGGTACAGGTTCCCTCCTTAGTATCCTCATGGTACTAAGATAAATAAAACTTAGGATAGAGACTAGCCAAAAACCCTACACGTAGGAGTTGTATGGTTAGAAGTTGGATGTTGCATGCTATTTGCTACGTGTTTACTGCTTTCGATTTATCATGTATTCTACAAATGTGTCATGCTAACCACAAATCTAAATGCAGATACTTGAATGCACACACTCATGATATTTAAAGAATATAAAATAGACATATCATGTTCACATCATCATACTTAAGATTAATTGACACTCGAGATCGTGTCACCCTAGGACAACATGAAACTAATTAGAGTCATGGAACATCATTTATCCCTTTTTCAACGAGATGTTCACTTGACATTAGACTTTTAGCCCATACAGGGGGAACGTACCCTAATTTTTATGGGATGTCCACTCGATGTCCAACCCTTAGCTAGTATAAGGTGAATATAACTTTATACCCGAACTTTTACGCATTATGTCCACTTGACATCCGACACTTAGCCCATACAGGGCAATAACATATCCCACACATTACCTATGATATATCCACTCGACATCCAACTCATAGCCCACGCAGGGCAATCACACATACCACATAGCCCAAACAGGGCCAATACCTACCCAAACCATTTTTTTCACATAGCATGATGTCCCTACTAACATCCGAACCTAAGCCCACATGAGGCAAACTCTATTTAAAAGTCTTACCTTACTAATCCTCAAGGGTATACGCTTAATACCTGAACCATTTGTTCACACGAGGCAATGATTCATGCGTCACAGCATACTCTCAAAAAGTGATGACCAAACCAGCATCTACAACTCCACCCTAATTGGGCAAAATAACAAAATAATTCATTTAATAGCTACATACTGTAGTTATTTTCATTTTATTTTTAACTTTATTCGATGTTATCAGGTTATGTCACACTACTTACTCGAAATTACTCAAACCTTTTCATTTCATAAGATCTAGTCACAATACGAAATCTCAAATTATTGACCTATTATCACATGGTTAACTAGGTCACCACATCACATTTACAATACATCATTCATGTCACGCTATTACACATATAGTGTATGGCTCTCGAATCCACTCCTACAAGCTAGACTTTCATTTATCACATTTCTACCACCCTATCTAATGACTAACCCCATTTATTTCAAATGGAATATCAAACATGATATTTATCTCAACATCATGGCACATTAACCCCTTGTGAATGCAGCCATAATATTAACATCTCATGCATTTTTATACATCATTAATCACATCACGAATCTAATATAAATGGTTTGATTTTCTACCCGCGTACCTCAGCTTGGAAAAGGCCCTCCAGCCGCTTGGTCCGCGTTTCTCCGATCGTGGCTAGTTTAGAGGGGATTCCATAACTTAACTCAAGTGAAGACTCGGGTTTAGATTCATATTCAGTTCAACGTGCGTCTTTCAATTTTGATAGCAAGGCTGATCCACGAGTCGAAGTTGTAGGGGAAGATCACCCCTTCCTTACGGGATAGAGCTCTCAACAGACACATCAATCATCAGTGAGTGGCGAGATCTCAGCTACCTTGACAATTTTCACAAATAGCGACCAACTGGCATCGCGTTTTCGTCAGCAAACCGGGAGGGTTCATGATGTGGTGTCCAACCTGGGGCCACCCTTAACTTTAGCAGTCCGACTAGTCAGCCTAGAATAGGGGGACATTTTACTTCTCATATGGTGCACCCAGCTCCTACTACCTTTTTCCAGTTCAGGGCATGACTAAGTCAGCTAAATCATAATCAACCTCAAATTGGTCAGATGGGATATAATTTTGTCAATCCCTCCGAGAATCATTTCTTCCAAATCATAATCAACCTCAAATTGGTCAGATGGGATATAATTTTGTCAATCCCTCCGAGAATCATTTCTTCCCGGGATAGCCTGGCCAGCCAAAGTTTACACTAGGACCTTTTTAACATGTAGTGGCCCAACAATATATCCCTAGTTGGAGTGTGCCCTTTTCCTCACAACTCTAGGCTAACCATCAGCTGCCCAACTTTACGGTAACTCCTGAAAGAACTACATTCCCTAGGTGCAGTGTGGCTTTTATCCAAGCTCTAGGAATGCTATCCTCCAACAACCAAGCATGGTAGAATTGTGGCAACAATTCTTGGCCACTCACGGTTTCCATCACATGAGTACATACGCGGCGCTGTCGATAATCGAGGATGAAGAGAGCCTGCTACCAAACTTTCCATTATCGTAGTTTGAGAAGTATGTATTATCTAGAGACCCACGTGCTCCCTTTGCACATTATCATAAGGTGATGAGGGCATTGAGGGTAAGTAAACGGATGATGACTAAGCTCTTCATTATCACCTTGGGCAACCAAGTTAGTGAATGGTACAACCACCTTCCGTTGAATGCAGCTTTTGATAGGAACAGTCTTTCTCAAGTTATGATGGAGCATTATGGTTTCAACTCTCAAATGGAAACCACAATGAAAAATTTGGAGGTTATAAGACAGAAGCAGGGTGAAAGCTTCAAATTTTACTATGAGTTTTGGATGGCTACACTGGTTAGGCATCGCGCTCGTTTGACCCTACCAGAGATGATAACCAAACTTCTGGATGGTGCACTACCATCTTACAGAAGCAAGTTCGGGTCGAATATCTTTTCCAGCTATCAAGAAGTGTTTGATAAGGTGGAGAGGATAGAGCATTTTGAATCCATGGACAAATTTGTGGGGCACTAGCAAGGAAGATGACCAAAGGATGATGATGTAATAAATTAGTTCTTTGTAACAACTTTTCCCATGAGGCTTTTGAACTTTTTTTGAATAAATTGAATTTTGTTTATTCGCTTAACATTCTATTGGTTGACATCACGCATTCTCATAAACATATGCATAATGTTTTAGCATATATAACATAACATGTCATGAAATTAATTTGGGTATGAATAGATCCCCTACATTTGTAATAAGTTCATATGATTTGACTCTTGAGGGAAAGTGAGAGATAGAAACAGATACTTAGACAACGCGTGATAGCATTTGCCTCATCCGATAAAGACGTAAGATCAATCGAAAGTTCTTCGAGCATGAAATATCTACTACTATTAAGTTAATCGAGAAAAAGTCAAACTGATAGAAAATAGAATGGGTTGGAAAGTTAATATAGCAAATTGAATTTAAGTTCCCTCAAAATGGTCAAATAATTAGTGCAATGAGCTTACATAATGCTAGTGCCGAAGACATAAAGATAACATTGAATCTTTGAGCACGTCAACAACTCTATCGCATAGCTCACCAACACTAATGGGCTGATCATTACATTGTTGAAGGAATACTATTGAACAAAAACTATTCAACCTTAATGGAATCAAGCTACCAAAACTATTCACAAGTTTTCTGGTTATACTTGTTCTGATAGGCTTATCTTCGATAATGGAGCCAAAAACCTTGTTCCCCACTTTTTTACTGATAAGAATAAAGTTCTTAATATGAACAGGTGTTGTCAGTACTGCTTATCAAATAGAAAAATGATGACCACTGCAAGTATATAGTGATGATGTAGTTTTAAAAGATCCCACAAGGAAGGAATTCGGTTCTAAGGACCAACTAGAGTTATGGAAGAAAAGAAATAAGATGCATGAACAGATTTGAGAAGATGTAAACGATATAGATATTCCCTAGAATAAGTATAGTAGAGAAAAACATGCAAAGTAATCAATGTTATTTTAAACACTAGATAACTTCAACAAACTCGGTTCTAGAAGCCCCAATACTCAATAATTCACCATAGAGCAACACATGAAAGGACTTTTCTAAATCTAGGGTAAACGAATTATGACACTTATAAAAACCTAGAGAATAATAATACTATGCTTAGTACGGGTCGCTCTCACATAGCCATATTTAGCAAGTTACCACTCCAAAAATGTTGGCTCACTAAACAGCGTTTAATCACAGATCTAGTGATTATACACAATCTTGTTAACCCCAAAATCACTCTTAAGTTAACTCGATAGCATATAACTTAATCAATATAAGATGCAAGATAAAATACTCATTATGACACATAGACATATCATACACTTCGAAATAGAAAGTATAAGTAGAAAACAAAGTAAAGTTGTAAGGTATGCAAGTGAAAGATAAAGTTGATCAAACCGTATTCACTCTTTAATGGGAGTAGTCAATTCCCGCAATTCCTGCATCTACTTTGAATCCAGTCTCGACTCGTACAAACGCTCCGTTAGGATGCTATTCTTTGTGAATATCGAACAAATGAATGTTGAAGAACGAAAACTTTTATTGATAAGTACTTTGCAATTACACTCATACAAAAATCGCTCGAATAAGTGGAGAAATTTAGTGATTGAAATAAGTATCAAATCACTTATACATTTTTCTCGCTGTAACTTTGAACTAGTGAAATCTATAGAATTTTCACTTTCTATTGTGTATCACGCATATCATCTATTATGCTCTCTATCATATACCACACCATGCACAAAAATTGATGTAATTTGAACCCCATATATAGAGTATGAAGGGTTGTGTCTATCCAAACGAAGAGTCGTGTCCATTGGCGAAGGGTTGCATCACTTCATTTTGATTGTATGCAAAGTCTTATCCTTATCCATAATGGAAAGGCACCTTTTCATGATTGGTTATCTTCCGAAAGGTGTCTTTTCATCTGGTAGTTGATGGTGGTTGATGGCGGTTGATCATTTTTATCTAATGGTTGGTAGTTGAGAAGAGTTGACCAATAACCGTCACAAGTCGCGATCGTGAATTACATGTCGTGATTGTGACTAATGGTTGATAACTTTCTATTTTGAAGAATAATAAGTCACGACTGCGAATGGGGTGTCACGACCGTGAATTGTGTTTTTCTTCAAAATTCTTCTTGTAACTTTACCGATCTTCGACAGCTTCGATTTTAAGCCAAATCCTTGTGTTCCACGCATCTTTTTGCACCATTTTCACTCTTTTTACATAGAATTCCACTTTTTATCATTTCACTCCCAAGATTCACCTAGTTTCTGCTTTCGCATAAAAAAAAACTACATACCACTTGAACGCTTTTATATGAAGTATAAAATGACTCAAAACCATATCATTTTATGATTGAAAATATCATGACAATAAGTGTAATTATACACTTATCACAAAGGAGGAACAAATTTGGATACAACGCGGATAATGATTGATCCGTCACCCAATGATCATGCCAAAAATAACTCTCTTCACCATTTTTAATTCGAACATGACAATAAGATTCGAAGATATCCCAAAACTTAGAATTCTTCATGCAATAAGATATTATACCTTTCCAAATGTGTGATAATCTTCTACCATCAAAGTTCCTTAATGAATCCCAAGTGGAAAATCCATAACAATTCACACAAACCACATACCATTGTGAGTCACGATCACTTGTTCTTACTTTCCAAAGCCACTTCATAAGCAAACTACAATTGGCGATCTTGAAATCTCGAATGAATAATCCACCTAAATGCTTAGGTAAAGTCACGGTTTTCCATCTAACTTTACATACACCTCTCACCGATGCATCCCCCTTGCATAAGAAATTCTACATTAAACCCACAAGACTATCATTAACCGAGCTCAGCAACTTGAACAATGACAATAGATAGATCAGTAAGGAGGCTAATACCGATTTCACCAACACTTAACGAACACTATATGACATGCTATGACCTTTCCAAGATGAGAATTGATTCTGAAATTTCCTAATAAAAGAGTTCCAATAAGACATGGGAATACGTTTATAGATAAGTGGAGCCCCTAAATAAGTTATCGGAAAGTGTTCTACTTTACAACCCAATTTCTCCGCACAATCATACAAATAATCATCTCTTACATTAACACCCATTAACGAACTCTTACTAAAATTTATGTGCAATCCCAAAATCAATTCAAAGCATTTAAATAATCTGAAGTACAGGGGAATAAGAGACTCATCTTCCAGAAGGAAACAAATTGTGTCGTCCGTGAATTGAAGAAGTGAAATGTCTGAATCCACGCCATGAATTCGAAATCCCGGGATGAGACCATTCACAATATCCTAATAAAAAATTTGCTTAAGTCCTTCAATAGCTAACACAAAGATAAATGGAGAGATCTGATCGCCTAGTTTAACACCTCGATTAAGCTTAATTGGTAAACTCAATTCGCCATTTACCTACATGGATGTGGCTAAATTCTGCCTACATCCAACCATCCATGCTATCCAGTTTTTGCTGAAACCCATTCGCCTCAAAACCGCATCAATATACGACCAAGTCACGCTATTGTAAGCCTTCTTGAAGTCAAATGTCAGAACTAACCCCGGCTGCCTACTATGTTGCAATGAATGAACAATTTCTGATGCAATAAAGGAACATTCATGGATATTCCATCCCTTCACAAAATCGAATTGGCTCCTCGAAATCAGAGTTGGTAACAACGGTTGCATTCTTCGTGCAAGAACCATGGACAGCTGCTTGTACATCCCATGAATTAACGCTATTGGCCTAAAATTTCCCATCTGAGATGACCCAGGAACTTTAGGAATTAAAATAGTATATGATAATTTTAAAGCCTCTGGGAGCATCGAAGACTCAAAAAAGTCATTGAAAAGCTTCATCACATCCCCCTTGAACTCGCCCCAAAACCTTTTATAGAAAAAGAAATTAACCCATCCGGCCCTGGAGCTTTCCCCTCATTGATTGAGTTCAAGGCTGCCACAATTTCTGCTTCTGAGAACTGCTCAACTAGTGCCATATTCTCCTCATCTCCCACTTGATTAAAGTTCAGGTTCTCCAACAAAAACGACACTAATGTAGCCTCGGCAAACAAGTCAACATAGTAATTCTGAATCACCTCCGTGATCAAAATCGAATTTTCAATCAACACCCCATCTACATCCAACTATTCTATTTAGTTCCCCTTGCTCGGGCCACCGCCATCCGATGATTCGTATTCTCATCACCCAATACCGCCCATTGCACACGAGACTGTTGATGTCAAACTTTTTCAAGACTTCGATGACATTCCATTAGATTAGACCACACTACTTGAAGTTCAGACCCATCTGAGATCTTTATAGGTCTACTAACCACTGATGATGACAATTTGAGAACCCTACTTTCTAAGCTCTTAATCCTTTGTTCCAAACCTCCGAAATTCCTCAAGTACCATGGTGATATCAATTTCCATAGCCTACATAGTTTGAAATTAATGTCAGACCCTTCCAAATTAGCCATAATATCCCGCCAACATCCCCTAATAAATGGTAAACAATTCTCGTTGTCCCACCAATAGTTCAAAGATCGAAAAATTATCGAGCATCTTCTACCTCCTCCACGAGCCTTAAATAATAATGGAAAATGATCTGATAAGGAATAATCAATAGTCGATAAACCTAAATCAGGCCACCTATCTAATAAAGTACCTGCAACAAGTAACCTATCAATCCTAAAAAATGCTAGGCTATTCCACCACGTATAATCCCATCCACGGAGAGGTATGTCATATAAAGCGCATTCATTCACAAAAACTCTAAACATCATCATCGAACTCGACAACGTACCATCATTCCTTGACCTTTCCGAGCTATGAATAACCTCGTTAAAGTCCCCACAAACTAAAACATTATCCTTCCCCATAATAAATGGCACTAAATCTCTCCATAATTGATTTCACTCCACATAGTTACTACTGCCACATACACACAACACATACTTTTCACCTGATTATAAGTTATTCGTACCAAGCACCATCTCGTCACCATGTAGATCACACTTGCACAAGTCGAAACCCAATTCCATGACACTACCATACCTCCTGACAACCCAATAGCTGGAATACAATGAAATTGGAAATCATTGTGTCCCAAATTTTGACGCATAACCATCTCTGATACCCCCCCACTTTCGTTTCAACCAACATAAACATATTCAAGTTCGATTTCCTCACTTGATTTCGAATCAATTGTTGGTTCGCTCCATTCATCAAACCATCCCTACAATTCCAACAAAAAAAATTCACAAACATTAAATCACAATACTACACCTCGAAATTCTCCTATCCTCAACTTTGCTTCTCTAACGCTTCCAAAATCACCCCCGTGTTATCTTTCTTAAATAGGCCCAAGTTCTCACCTACTTTAAAAGTCATTACATTCTCACTCTCTACCTCCTCCCCTACATTCAATTGGTGATAAATTCTATTCATATTTGAAATATCTAGACCCGATGAGCTCAACGATACATTAATAGTCTTAATTCTTTTACCCTCTCTTTGAACAATCCTCCACCATTTCTCCTTGATTGATCCGAGCACCCCCACTTCTAATTTCTAGAACAAGACTCACTCCCAGACTAGACCCATCAACGTCCTCCCCACTACGGATCATGTCCCTATCTAAGACCTCTTCCAAACTACTAGAGGCCGAAGACATTGACCCCCTCATCTCTGATTTCTCACCACAGTTTTGACAACCCACTGCTTATTGTAAAATGGTGGGAACCTCAAACTTAGAAGACCCTACCATTAATCTCAAAACACGGCTAGTAATCCCCAAAGGTACCAAAACTAAACAAGAAACCACGTCTAACCTCTTCGGCCTCTCAAAGTCACAATCTACATCCACCAAATGTCCAAACCTACTTGCCAAATTACGAATCAAAGATTCACATACCACCATCGGTGGTATGCCCATAATATCCAAATACATAATGCATTCCGTTAGCATAAATGTCAACGATAATGGAGTCACCTCATGAATTAAATGTTGTAGAATTCTCCAATCACCATCTACAAATTCAGAAAATTTCAACTACGAGGAAAAACATAATACCACATACTTTACCCTTACCGGTGCCATGAAATCCAATAGAAACCCAGGATTACAGACAACCTCAAAAACATTAAGTACATTAGATATATTAAGTAATTATGCCATACATGATCTATCCTTCCAGCCCGCAGCCTCCACTACCACATTATCTTGATTCTACCTGTTCTCCTAGGCTCCTTCTCGAGTCCTGTGTTAGATCACCACCTTATTCCTCCGATTCGGGATGTTCATAACAACGTTCACATACGATCTACAATCCCCAGGGGAATCATGAAAGGTCTTCATATTCGGTTTACGAGTGTAATTCGGCTTCCGTCCCCCCCCCCTCCCCCGGTCTGGATTTTGTATAGAGCTTTCCTTACTAAACCTTGCTTTAAACGCTCTAAGATGGACGATTCCAATTGAAACTGAATTCAATCGATAAAGAGATTCATGAATAGGCCGAGAACCATCCATGGTCACAAATCCAAAGTTAAGGTTCCGAGTATTCCTTCTCTTTGCAACATAAACCCATCCGTTTACACCATACTTTTGGAACACCCTCTTCATTGCGATCAAATCATATCCATTCGGGAAGTTCTCAAAATAGATTATGTTATGTTCCGGTTGCCGATCCTGTCCTCTAAACGAACGATCATATTCCTTGTTGCCATTCTTTTATGAGTGGTTCTTAGGATTCGTTTTATTATGATGAAGGTTGTGGCTCGGCTGATTGGTTTTATGGTGTAGGGTTTGGTGTGGCTAGTGGTTTAGGGTGATAAGTGTGGTGTTTCGATGGATAGAGGTTGAGGCAAAGGTTCCTGGCGGATGACGTTGCCGGTCAGATAGGGTGGAGACAGAGGCGGAGGCTGTAAAATTTTTAGGGTTAGGGTGTGGCGGCTGCTGCATGATTTTTGCTCAAATTCAATATTTTCAAGTATGTTTCTAATATTTATGAATTATCTCACTCAAATTAATTGATCGTTCATCCATAAGTAATATAAGACCATAATGTTAGGTTTAATTTTTGTGAATTAGTTTTCGAGTATGGGAATTCATGCACAGAGAGCTTTTTATTCCTTTATTTTTTTTCAAATTTTTGTACTATTCCATTGAAAAATGAGAATTTCATAATCGATTTTCAATTAAATTAAAACCAATAAAAACATGTTTTACAATAAAAAAAACATGTGAATTTTATGGAAATGTGAACCACACCAATAAAAACATATGTTTTACAAAAGTTCTTAGGGTTTATATTTTTGGGTTTACAATTTTTATTTTAGGGTATAGAATTTTGTTTAAATAATTAACAAATGTCTTAACATAGTGGTTGAGATTGAATCTCTCATATTAAAGATCACATGTTCGAGTTCATATACGAGTGAAATGAGATAAAGATTTTTCTTTGTATTGGTTTATGGGCGTAGTGTGTTGCGATGTACTCTTTATTCTTTAATTGCTACATTAAATTTAATAGCAAATACAATTTATTGAAGATCCACAGTGTGGAAAAACAAAACTATTTGGGCTCGTTTACTTGGCAGAATAGCTATTCCGTGGAATAGGAGAAAAACGAATACAAAAAAGTGAATGTTTGCCTAGAGCCCTTTGTCGGAATGAAATAGCTATTCCTAGGTATCATATAACTCGTGGAATAGCTATTCCTCCCATCGAGAAGGGAATAGCTATTCCATGAGTTGTATGAAAGCTCGAAATAGCTATTCCATCCCGACGACCGGCCCTAGGCAAATACCCCACCTTTTTCCATTTGTTTTTCTCCTATTCCGCGAAATAGCTATTCCGCCAACCAAACGAGCCCTTTAATATTTTAAAGTGGTATAAGTCAAGTATTATGGTTTTGCAAAACTTAATTAGTTTTGTATTAAATAAATTTAACTCACTTACGAAATTCATGTAATTCGATACCCAGTATAAGGGGATAAAAGACCTTGATGAATAGTTTAATAGGAGAAATTGCACTTGTTCAAGATTTTGGGTTAGCGAAGATAAACCAAGAAATTATTTCACACACCAACTCGATTAATACACTTTTCAAAGCAGAGGTGAGAGGTCAGAGGTTCAAAACTTAGTTTCTTTAAAATTCCATATTCTTGAAAAGAAAAATATTTTACACCAATTACACATATTACAGAGAGTTGTAGATGATAAATTGAAAAAAATAATTAGTAACAAATTAGTTTAGTTGATAAAACTATTATAAATTAAAGTGTTCATGTTAAAAATGTCTCGGTTTCAAATTTCAAACCTTGTGAAAAGCATTTGGAAACTGCACGGATTAGTTACACCGTGATAACTCAAGAGACGGATGTGTTGGCGAAATTTTATACGTTTAGCAAAAAATTTTAAATAAAAAGGTACTATTTTGTATAAATTGCATTTAGTTCATCCAAGAATTGGTACAATTTCCTTAAAAATATATTAGCCCATGGAAGGTGCAATTTTTTTGACTGATAATTAAATTAATAATTTTAATCCTAAGTGCAAGCTTCCTTTTGACTTTTTTTTAACCCATATTCTTTTTCTCAATGCATCTATTAGCTGACATTATGGAATAATATTCTTAATTTCATCAACTACTGTTTAAAAAATTTGACTATTTCACCTAATTCATAATGCTTTCGGTATTCTTAGAAAATTGCATAAAAGATCTGTTGATCTAACTGTTTCATCTATTATAATATTTTAGTATTCATACCTAATGAAGAGTACTACAATTTGCCATTTGTGACTGTGATGATATTTTTTGTAATCATTTTATTTGAATTTAATTAGATTAATAATAATAATCTACCTTGTGTATTAGGTAACATATATGTAATTTATGACATCACTATTTTTATGATTTTTTCAAAGTTTGTTTCAACCAAATCACAGGTACATCAAATTTAATCACCATATTTTCTAGGGTAAAGTACAAAAACATGTCATGTTTTTAATTTATTTTGCACAATGCGATTTGTGTAATTTATTTTAGAAATCAGGTGCATGTGAAATTAAAAATTTTGCAAAACACGGATATAAATAAGTTTTTAAAATAATTTATCCGAATTATTTATGAATAATAGATCAAGATTTGAATTTTCAAAAACATTTTATTTTATTTGTGAGTCTTAAGAATTTATCATTATTTTTAGTTATAAAAATGTTTTTGTTTCTTAAGAATTTCAAAACTTAGCTGTAAACTGTATTGTATTTTTATTTAAAAAAATTTCATATCAAAATATATAACCTTCATTTATCTTGATACAATTTAATACCGTGATCCTTATTTTGCAAAATAGTTTGTAACCACAATAAAGTTTTAGAAAAACGAAATTTCACATACCCAGTTTACATAATTTATCACTTTGATAATACAACTCTTCGTACAAGTTTAATACCTAAATAAAATAACAAAGTACTACCTAACTACTGCTGCTGCTAATAATAATAATATTAATAATATGCACATTAGTCAAATATATATATATATATATATATATATATATATTTGTAGTAGATATAGCTAGAGCGAAGTCTAGATCAACCACTTAACCAACTTTACATATACAATTATATAAAACTCAGTTTGGGTAGAAATATATATATAAACTAGTACATAAATTCTTGATTACAAAATAATTTAACACAATTGGCCTCTTTTAGTGTTTGACTTTATAAGTGAGAAAAGTAATCCTAGGAGCTAGAATCAATGAAATTACTATGTCTCGAAGGGTTCTCACCCCACAAGTTTTGTTTTCAAACACCATGGAGAGCGTTGGAGGAAATTATAGAAAAAACCCATCAAATTATATTCTCTTTTATATTAATCTCTACATATTAAACCATAATTGATTAGATAGAGAAGGTTGAAAATTTGGAGGGTTTGGCATATAATATTGGCGTGATGTGGTTTGGTGAATCTTATGATGGATGAACATGCACCATGAACATGACTCATGATGGTTGGTGAATATATTTTATTGTTATTTCTAATTGACTTCATCTGTTTCTTTAGGTTTGACGTGATAAACTAGGAGGCTTTTTCCTGACAATATGAAGGCATGTAATATGAAACGAATAGGAGTAAGCATTCAATAAGGAAGGTAAACTTAAAAACTGAGTTATGATTTATCCTTTTTAAAAGGGATAAATGAGAATTGTAGTTTAAAAGAATTAGTAAAAAAGATATTAATGTTTTTCCAATAAAATTAATAATGTTACAAATGTTATTATAATTTATTCAATAATTTAACCATATACATTCTCTAATAATTATACATTTAATTTTGAATAAGTTTGAGATATTTTTCATTTTATTGTACTTTTCAAAAACTTACAAAAATTTATCAGAAATAGAGAACATTACCTTTCATCGGTCATAATTTAATTTTTAAAATATTTTATCCGCTAATTATTTAAACCATGGTCTCTATCATGAAAAAACAAATTCCAAAAGCGCCACTTTTAAAAATAAGGGTAAACTTAAAAATTGTCGATTGGTTTGATTGATTTGCAAAATGGTCTTTGCGGAATTATTTTTTTCTCGTAAATGTGCTTGTGGTTCAAAAGTTAACAAAAACTTGATTTTCAATTTGAAATTACGTTATGAAAATGATTATTCTTGTTTATGTTGAACTGAAATTTTGCAACATAGTTAATATTTATACAATACACATTAGTGATAATTTTAGAATTTTTTAGAAGTACAAATATTTTTTTCAATTAAAACGTGATTGTTAACTTTAAAAAATCCTAATAAAATAAATAATTTCCGAAAATTACTCAAATTTTGATAAATAATTTTTAAATAATAATATTAACCTATAGGAATATTATATTTATTAAAATACCTTCTGGAACATTATTTTTTAGTGAAAAATATTTTTTCCTTGATTTGTAAATATTTGAAACCACAAGCATTTTTTTGCAAAGAAAAAATTCACAAACCTTTTTACAAAAACGTCAAACTACAAGACATGTTTTTTAAGTTTACCTTAAAAATAATGATACAACATTTTTTAATTTAACACGAAAAAAATGGTAATAAAGCTTACTATTTAGGAAAATTACTATTTTACTGCATTGAATCTCAACTCAATTGAAAGACATTTATCTAAACTTAATTATTAGCTTTTTTTTATCCTTTCCACATTAAGGTCTCGTTTGTTTCTAGGAAAATATTGTACATGAAAATATTTTTCGAATTTTCCTACTTTTGTTTGATTAGGAAAATAAGTCAATGGAAAATATTGTACAAGTCAACATGAAAATAAGTGTAAATAAGGGAAAATGTTTTCCATAAAAAAGATGAGAAAATATTTTCCCTTGCTTTTCTACTTCACCTCCTCCACTATTACCATTATCACTTCTTTCATTCACACCAACATATCTATCACTATATTCATCCCGTTACCGTTACTGCCACCACCACCTCCTCCACCCATCGTCGCCGCCGCCACCACCACCTCCACCTCCATCCGAAAACCACCACTTCCTTCAACACCACCACCACAATCACCATTTCTTTCACCCACACCAACACATTTATCACTTCCTCCACCCTATTATCACCATCACGATGACCACCACCACTCCCTCTACCACCACCCACACCAACACATCCGCCACCACCTCATCCACCCCGCCACCACCACCTCATCCACCCTTCCACCACCACTTCCTCTACCTATATTACCACCACTTCCCTCCACCCCTCCATCACCACTACCTCCACCGTCACCACCAAATTCATCTCCTCCATCTACATTTATTTTAATATAAAAATGCAATTCATACTTAATATCATGGTTTTTCAGAACCGGGCTGGTCATCAAACCAGTGAAGATGGTGGTTTATGGATTTAAGGTTCAACCAGATAAAATCGGTGATCGAACCGGATTTTCTAAAAAATTTTCAAATACTAATATTTTTAATAATCTGGTATGAAACAAATAATATAAGTTACACTATTTCAATAATTAATAATATTTTACAAAATTTATTCTTCAAATAAAAAAATACAACATAATAATCAATACAATTTGATGAAAAGAATGTTAACAATTTTGTATTCAACCGAATTTAGTTTGGATGAGATCATATATTATAAATTAGATTAAAAAAATAGTCAAAGATTTAATGTACATATATTGGATAAAAAGTAATGTACATTCAATATCATTTTCCTACTAATAAATAAATAAATATTACTTTGATTTTAAAAATTTAAAATTAAACACAATTTAAATATTAATTGAAAAATATCATTTAAAGATAAAACAAATTTATTTACACAATGCTCTAAATAAATAAAGTAAATATGAAGTTTATAAATATGTAAAAGTTCAATGTGAATATTATAAATGAAATAAAATAGAAATATAAAAGAAATATGTGTTGTAGTTGAGTGGTAGGGATAATGGATAATAAGCTAGAGGTTGTGGGTTCGATTCTTACTATTGTAAAAAAACACCAAAACATATAATTTTATTAAATATCAATGAAACGGTCGGTTAGATGAACCGATTTCAAGTTCGACTGGGTCCAACCGACCGGTTTAACCGATCAACGTTCGGTTTTTTACTAGATTGAAAACCATTAAGAAACCGACCGGATCAGTGGTAGGTTCTGGTCGAACCCGATTTGACTGGTCGATCCGGTTTTACAATATTGTAGTCAAATTTAGAAAAATATTTTATTTTCCTACATAATATTTTCTCTTGCATAATATTTTCCTGCAAACAAACGAGGCTAAGGTTGTGTTTGTTTACAAGAAGATATTGTACAGGAAATTATTTCTTTGGATTTTTTAACATTTGTTTGGTATGGAAAATAAGTCAAAAGAAAATATTGTGCAAGTCAAAATGAAAAAGTATTGTAAATAAAGGAAAAAGTTTTCCCACAAAAAAAAATGAGAAAACATTTTTCCTTACGTTATCACCTCACATCCTCCACTATTACCACCATCACTTTCTTCATTCCACCACCACCCCGCTCTCGCTACCACTACCACCACCATCTCGACTGCCTCCTCCATCCCATCACCATCATTTCCTCCACCTCGCTCTCACTACCACCACTACCATCACCTCCTCCTCCTTGTGATCACTACCACCACCACCTCCTTCGCCTGTCACCACCATTACCATCATTATAATAATAGTAAAATATGGTGACTTTATAGTTTACAAAGAAACCATATGTTACCCTTTAAAATCACTGAACTAGCAGTGTAAAATTTAATCCAATGCTCATAAAAGATAAAATAATCATGACTATGATGATAATATAATCTATAAAACAGGTAAGGAAAGTGAATAAAATTGAAGGAAAAACATTATATTTTATTGACCAATGAATGTAGTATATTATATCAAATCAAAGACGATTACATGCTCTAATTAAAGGTGGACAAACATGAAGTCAAGTCATCCTACATGTCGAAGAATCAGCTACTCTATTTATGTGTAGCATGATTCGTAAATCGATTAACATAGATAATTCATTAACTACATTAACATACTACTGAAGTTAAAAATCGGACTAAAAACATTAACATAAACATACTAAACTTGTGTAAACACAAAACAAATAGGACATATGGAAAGACTTATTACTAATTAAACAAAAACAAAAAAGTAAACTTGCAAACTTAATTTTTTTAGTCCCAACTAACTTTTTCAACTACAATCGTAAGAGCTTTTGCGTACGCCATAACATCAACCACTGTCACGGATTAGAACGATCTTGCGTAAGAAGACTAATTTGGGTACTTGCTGCAAAAGATCAACAAGTATCTTGTCGAAAGGCGGATGAAGTTCAACCCAATGATAAAACTATCAAGATTGAGATATGTAGCATCGAATCCATGACTTAAAAATGCCAATCCTGTCGTAGAAACTAAAATAATAGCAATGCAAATTATTCACGCAAAAGAAAAGACATTAAAATACGTCAAACGGGGAATGATGAAAACCAATGCTTTCGTTTTCCTCCTAAACATGAACTTGAAAAGAACTAAGTAGTGACCAAGAGAGAAAGAGAGTAGTTAGGGGTTTTTTTTTTTTTTTTTTTGAAAAAACATGATAATTTATTGAAAATTTTATAAAAAAAGTAAGGAAAATGAACAAAAATTGGAAGGAAAAACATTATACTGATAACCCGGTATGGTTTAACAATATGCATGGCGACCACATTTTCACACCACGTGGGTGACCCGGTACTACAAAGTGATAGGACAATACAACGACTTTTTCACAACAGATAAGATGACAGGTCATCTCCCATGCTTATCCAAACAAGCAAAAATCTCAGTACTAGGCGGACTCTGTCTCTTACCACCAGAGGTGCACATCAGGTAGAAGTGAACCACCAGTGATAGAGATTGACTCCATCACTGCTCGGGCTCATCCAACTCCTGTATATACAGACATCCACTACACATTAGAGGTACACAATTCCTACTCACTTATTGCATTGATAATCTCCACCTCCTCTTTTAATTTCATCGCTAATTTAAGAATCGGGAAGGCTATGCTAGTTACACGGCTAGCTCCCCTTAGTCAACCCCTGTTTTGCAGGTTTGGACCATCACACAAGGAGGGCAACTCAAGATCAATATTCTGAAGATAGGCGTGTGAGGAACATTTCCCCACACCGATCTTTCATGTACATATAAAAAATGTCAGTGTGCATGATCAAACACACACCATCGGACCGAAGCATATCCCTCCCACTTAAGCTGATGGGGCACCGCCTACACAGTACCCCACCTTCCCTCGCCACTGACATCGTGTTGAACTTTAAAGAAATACAAAATCAATTAGATTTTTCTATATATATCTTCCTATGCTCTTTCTCAAAACAACGAATATGAATTTATTGTCACATATGTTAAATATTACTTGATATATTTCTTTTGAATTAAGTTTAAAATCGAAGTAATCTACTGAGACGCTGGCTCCTCAATTGGTATAATCACTGTGCATACTTTCCACTAGATAATCTTAGTCTTGGGCTTCGAATCCGGAGAAGAGCGATTTTTGAGACAGATTTTACTGTAGGTCACCAAAAAGAAAGGCACAGTGTACTTATAAAAGACCATATAAGTAACTACAACACCTTTTCATTTAATATAATGACAAATAATTATACACACAAAGGCTTAATATAACCATTTTTGTCAATCGATGTGAAAATTTGGAGGGAGTGGCATATACTATTGGCCTTATGTGATCTGGTGATTCTTATCATGGTTGGTAAAAACATTTTATTGTTCTTTTATATATTATATATTTAGTTGTCTGGTCCAACTAGTTTAACTTGATTCTATTATAAAATTCTACGGTTGTTACACCAATGTAGAAAGGAATAACACATTTGTTTTGGAAAATATAACACTAATAATAAAAAAAAATAAAAATTCGAAGTTATTAGAAATAACTGAAACAATCCACTTATAATTCAAAACTGGCATAGAAGAATGAATAGAAAAAAAAAAATAAGTCCAGTTCAATTATTATAAATTTATGTTTTATATACTTATTTGAAAAATAATACTTGATAGTAATAAAATTAACCATTTTATTAATCTTAATATTTAATACTACTTTTACGAATAAATATTGTTACTGAAAATATCAATATAAAATTTTTATACAATGTGAGTTGTAATAATAATGTGCATTAATATAAATCATTTAATAATAATAACAATATGTATTGATACAATTAGAGTTTTTATTTATAACTATTTAATAATTATTTTCAAAATATATAGTCCCTCTGGTGCTGAAAGATTGTCGTTTCAAAATTTTCATTAAGATCAATAAAACATTTATTACTCAAGTAAAATTACCAATTTATCCCTTATACTTTATCATAAAATTCTCTTTTTTAATTATTACTTTATAATTTCATTTTACACGTAATCTTTTTTCTTATTAATATAACGGTAAATTAGAAAAAAAGTGTTGAATGTTGTATTCATATGTGAGACTGACAAAAAAAAAGGAAAATGAAATCTAAGCAAAAACGACAATCTTTCGGCATCGAATGGAGTATGTATGTATGTATGTATGTATGTATGTATGTATATGTGTGTACATATATTCATTAACTTGAAATAAAATTTCAATAAATGTGTATTTGATGTCCAATATTATTAAAAAAAATAAATCTAAAATGCCTACTTTGTCAAATATAGAAGTTGTATTAGATATATTTGTATTAGTATTATGAAAATTGGGTAAGTTAGAAATATAGCCGTTAGAGGCTTTTCTATTCTAGGTATAAAAAGGGAAAACCCCCCAAATCTCTGTAATCCGATTAACTATTCATCTTCATTGTAATTCAGAATTCTCTTTGTTTTCTCTCTTGTTCATTCGATTCAAGTTCTATTAACATGGTATTAAAGCGTATGTTAAACAATTCCATAGTATACTTAATTTCTTGAGTTTTCAGTTAATTTTCATTTTTCTGGCAAAGATCACAGTTCCTTTTGTTTCTTTTCCTGGGTTAGATTTCTTTTTTTTTTCTTGTAGTTTTTCTACTTGATTTTCTAAGATGGCTAATAGAAATCAGTTACCCATTGACGCACATAGTCTGTTTTACTTACATACTGGGGAAAATCCGGCAATAGTCTTGGTTTCACCGGTTTTAGATAGGGCAAATTATCATTCTTGGGCAAGGAACATGAGAATGCCACTTATGTCTAAAAAATAAGCTGGAGCTTATCAACGGAACCATTGGGAAGCCTACTCAAGGTGATGTGTTTATGGGAGCTTGGCGCAAGTTTAATAACATGATGTCTTGGATTATAAAATCTTGTACCCTTCTATAGCTCAAATGGCAGTAAGTTTTGATTGTGCAGAGATCTTTGGAATAATTTGAGGGAAATTTTCGCACAATCTGATGTGTACAGGATTGCTGGTTTGCAAACTGAAATTTACATAATTTCGCAAGGTTCTAGGTCAATTACAAATTTCTTTGCTTCTTTACAAGTTCTTTGGGATGAAATTAACAGTTTACATCTATTGCTTGTATGTACTTGTGATGAATGCTTTGTAATGTTTCTTGCGCAATTAGGAGTAAGCAGGAAATTAATCTTGTAATTTGTTTTTTAAAGGGGTTGAATAATTCTTTCTCTAGTATTAAGTCATAGATAATGGCTATGGTACCTTTACCATCTATGAACAGGGTGTTTTCTTTAGTACTTCGATATGAAAGGGAATTTTTTGTTGTTGAAAAAGATTCATGTGTTCAAGATTTCACATGTTTTGTTAGGAAAGGTAGTAATGGTCATGGTCAACAAGGAGGTTTTAATAATTTTCATGGGTATGGTTTCAATTCTGTTAGTGGTATTCAATTTGGTCATTATGGTAAATAATTAGATTCTAATGTTCAGTTTGGAGGATAACAAAGTAATTTTCAGGGGAATTTTAGGAGGCAGAATTGGAAAAATAATAAGCAAGTAAAGTGTTCATTTTGTGATGGTAATCATTTGGTTGTTAATTGTTGGAAAAGGAATGGATATCCATTGAATTTTAAGGCAAGATTTAGTAAGATAAATGCAATTGTTGGTGTAAAGGATTATACTAAAGGTGAGATTGATCAGGATGCTTGTGAGGAAATAAGTAAAGGTGAACAAGATACTGCAGCTTTTACACTAAAGAAGCTAGAGTATCTTTCACAGATTGTTCAAACTCAAACTCAGCAATCTTATTAAACGATGATGGCTAATAACCAACTAAACACAACTTATGTCAATGATATTTCTACTAGATTACTTCAGTCAAAGGATAAGTCTATTGAGACTTCTACAGCATATGCTAATGATGCTTTAACCTCTGCAAATTCAGATAAACAAAATTCCTTTTCTAAAACTATAGTTGACACAGGTGCAAGTAGTTTATTTGTTTTTGCTTATCCTTTCTTAGTAATGTGGTTATGATTTCTAGTTGGCATGTAGTATTATCTAATGGAGATAAATTAAAGGCTACTCATAAAGGAAACATACATTTTAGTCTTGCATTTATTCTCTTTGATATGTTGTTTATTCCAGGATTTAGTTATAATTAAATTTCAACAACTAAGCTATCTAAAACACTAGGTTGTGAATTAGTCTTTTCTTCTTCTTGTGTGATACAGAATACAAAGAGCAAGAACAAGATTGGTTCAACTGATGTCAACGATGGCTCATATCATTTAGACACCTCTTTTTACTATAATAGTGAAAACTTTGTACATATAGTAAATTCTGTTAAGTGCAATAAAGAATATTTGTGGCACTTTCGTTTGGGATATTTTTCAAATACAAGATTGTCTATTATAAATAAAAATTTTCTTGATATTGTTGTTCCCATTGACTTGTTATGTGATGTTTGTCAAATACAAGATTGTCTAAACAAAAGAAATTGTCATTTCCTGTTTCATGCTCTACTAGTTTAGAAATTTTTATCTTATACATATTGACATTTTGGGCCAAATTTTCAGTCTTTAGATGGAGAAAGGTATTTCTTGATAGTTGTAGATGATTTTTCTAGATTCACATGGGCTATTCCGATGAAAGCTAAGTGTGAGGCAACAGAACTAGTTGTGAATTTTTATAACATGATTAGAACTCAATTTAATAAGTTTGTTAAGGTCGTAAGAACAGATAATGGACCATAATTTAATATGCCAAAATTTTATTCAAAAAATGTAAATGTGCATCAGAAATCATATGTTGAGGTCCCACAACAAAATGGTATTATGGATAGAAAACATCAACATATTTTAGATCTTGCTTGATGTTTGAAAAATCATAGTAATTTACCTATTGTTTTCTGGGCATATTTCATAGGACATGATGTTTTCATTATAAATAGGATTCATACTCCATTAATAAAAGAATAAAGTCCTTTTAAAAAACTATATGGTTAATTGCCTAACTATAATGAATTCAGAAATTTTGGTTGTCTTGTATATGTAAATACTTTACCACAGGGAAGGAAAAAGTTTAATGATAGGTCTGAAAAGGGAGTCTTTATTGGTTATGAAAAAGGTATGAAAGGGTATAAAGTATATTGTTTTTCTTCTCATAAAATTGTTGTGTCAAGGAATGTTAAATTTTTTGAGGATATATATCCCTATGACACTAAAATTTGTGAGATTGAAGAAAACATAACAAATGACAGTTGTTTAGAGAAAGAAAGAGACAGAAACAAGGCATCCAACAAGAAAAAGCAAAAGGATACACAAGCAACCTGATTACTTAAGCGATTATTA
Source organism: Euphorbia schlechtendalii (assembly GCA_949673415.1). Classification (NCBI taxonomy): domain Eukaryota; kingdom Viridiplantae; phylum Streptophyta; class Magnoliopsida; order Malpighiales; family Euphorbiaceae; genus Euphorbia; species Euphorbia schlechtendalii. Next base: position 24,248 of record CATIWQ010105885.1, read on the forward strand.
TTGTTCCTTGATAAAGGTTGGGGAAGCTACATAACTAGAAAAAAAATAACCCTTTATCAAATGTTTTGTCATATGAAAAACTATCTGTTGCACATAAAAGTTATTCATTATCCTTAATTGCTTAAACAAAACCTGTATCATATACATTAGCTCAAAAGGAAAAATGTTAGCAGGATGCTGTGAAAGTTGAATTAGAAGCTCTAAAATCAAATAAAACATATGGGGTGTAAGTGGGTCTATAAAATAAAAAGAAAATCTGATGGTAGTATAGAAATGTATACAGCTAGAATAGTAGCAAACGGGTATGCACAACAAAGTGGCATAGATTACTTAGAAACCTTTTCACCAATAGCAAATATTACAACAATACAAGTTTTACTTGCTTTAGCAGCTAAAAAGGTTGGTTTTTAGAACAATTAGACATAAATAATGCCTTCTTGCATGGAATTTTGGATGAGGAAATTTATATGAAATTGCCTCAAGGTGTGTCTAGTGTTGTTACTAATGTTGTATGCAAGTTACAAAAATCAATTTATGGCTTAAAACAAGCTAGCAAGCAGTGGAGTTCCACTATAATATCATCAATAATCACTGAAGACATCAAACAGTCCATGCCAAGCCCTCATTATTTATCAAGGAGGAAAGAGGTATTTATATAGCTCTTGTTTTCTATGTAGATGATGTTATATTTGCAAGTAATTCTGAAAAACAAATTCAAAATATAAAAGATTATTTACATGAGTGTTTAGTATTAAGGACTAGGGAAAACTAAAATTCATACTTGGTTTGGAAGTGGTTAGAATAGACAAAGGTCTACATCTATATCAAATATAGCTGTGAGCACGGGATTTTGTACCAGCTCGCGCGTTCAATGATGACGGCTTTTCAGGAAATTTATCCTCGAATCACACGATTTTCGACCATCCGACGA
>CATIWQ010105908.1:0-19917 GCA_949673415.1 Euphorbia schlechtendalii
CTTATTATCTCAATATTTTTACTCATAAAACGATGTGGTTTAGAGTCATTTTATACTTCATATAAAAGATTTCACGTAGTATGTAGTTATTTTCTATGCAAGTGAAGTAACTAGGTGAATCTTGGGAGTGAAATGATCAAAATGGAATTCTATGTAAAAAGAGTGAAAAAGGTACAAAAAGATGTGTGGAATGCAAGGAATTGGCTTAGGATTGAAGTTGTAAAAGATCGGTAAAGTTGGAAAGAAGAATCATGAAGAAAAGCATAAGTCACAACCATATCATGATTGAGATTCCTACTCATGATTGGCCAAGTCACGCTCATGACTATTTATCACAATCACAACTTATCATTCTTCACAAATAGTCAGTTTCCAACTTACGTTCATGATCACGTCATGTATGTCACTCTTGTGAATCGTAACGAATTTGGTCAACTCTTCTCAACTTCCAATCGCCGGATAAGAACGATCAACCGCCGTCAACAGTCAGATGAAGAGACACCTTTTGGAGATAATATAACCATGAAAAGGTGCCTATCATTTGAATATAAGGATGAAATCTTGGATCCAATCACATTGAAGATGATGCAACCCTTCACCAATGGACATGACTATTCATTTGGATAAACGCAACCTTTCACACTCTATAAATAGAGGTTCAAATTAACCATTTCCTCGATGGTAGATGCGTGTAGAGTATGGTGAAGGCCAATGGTGTTAGATAATACATAGAGAGTGAAAGTTATTTAGATTTTGCTAAGTTCAAAGCATTAGAGAGAAAAATGTATAAGTGATTCGATTCTTATTTCAATCACTAGATTTCTCAACAAATTTGAGCGATTGTTGTATGAGTGTAATTACAAAGCACTTATCAATAAAAGTTTCTATTCTTCAACATTCATTTGTTCAATATTCACAAGGAATAGCATCCTAACGGAGGTTCTGTACGAGTCGAGACCGAATTCAAAGTAGACGTAGGAATTACAAGAATTGATGACTCCCATTGAAGAGTGGATGCAGTTTGATCAACTTTAGCTTTTACTTGCATACATTACAAGTTTACTTTGTTTTCCACTTATACTTTCTAATTCGATGTTAATGATATGTCTATGCGTCATAACGAGTATTTCATCTTGCGTCACTTATATTAATGAAGTTATATGCTTTCAAGTTAACTTTAAGAGTAGTTTCGGGGTTAACACGATTGTGTATAGTCACCAGATCTGTGATTATAACACTATTTAGTGAGCCAACATTTTTTGAGTGGTAACTTACTAAATATGGCTATGTGAGAGTGACCCGTACTAAGCATAGTATTATTGTTGTTCTGGTTTTTATAAGTGTCATAATTTGTTTACCCTATATTTAGAAAAGTCATTTCATGTGTTGCTCTGTGGTGAATTATAGGATATTTGGGCTTCTAGAACCGAGTTTGTTAAAGTTATCTAGTACATAAAACATTCTTGATTATTTTGCATATTTTACTCCAATATACTTGTTCTTAGGGAATATCTATATGCTTTGCATCTTCCCTAATCTGTTCATGCATCTGTCCATTCATCAATCTACCATTCAAAATCTTCAACTTATTTTATTTTCTCTTGTTCTGTAACTCTAGTTGATCATTAGAATCGAATTCTTTCCTTATGGGATCGATATCTTTTAAAACTACATTCTAACTGTATACTTGCAGTTATCATCATTTTTCTATTTGAGAAGAGGTACTGACAACACCTATTCATATTTAGAACTTTTATATTATCACTAGAAATGTGGTAAACAAGCATCTAGCTCAAGATTTCTCCCACTAGCTTTCGCAAGTATGTGTTCCTTCTCGGGGAACTGAGCAATTCTAAAATAAAGTACCTTTTATACCTTCGGATCATAAAAGGTATAACCCATGGTCTCCTTAAGGTAACCTACAAACAGAAACCTATCAGACTTATCACCCAACTTATCTAAACTTATCCTCATTACATCAGAAAGACATCCCGAAACTATTCGTGAGAAAGAGTTGGTTTTTCACCATATAACATTCGTATGATGTTTGATTAATTGATTTTGAGGGCACTCTATTTACATATAAATTGTACTTACAAGTGCATAACCCTAAAAGAACCTGTTGAGTTCTGCTTTTCTCTTTTCTAACCCCAAAAGAATTTGTTGAGTTTGAAATGAAGCATAGGTTACTACAACAACTATAGAGATATATAACCTTCATTTTCCTAGTAGACTAGTTTTAGTTTTGAATAATTTCTATTACATTCCTATCATTACTAAGAATATTAATTTTGTTCCGTGTTCAGCAACAGCAGAATTTGAAATTTTAGTTTCTCTTAATAAATGTTACATTCAATGTGATAATATTCTTTATACTTGTGGAATGTGTTTGAACGGCGTTTATGTTCTAGATACAAAAAATGAAATTTCAAATGTGAATGTTGCAGAGAAATCAAAATTAGATAATGATAAATCTTCATACTTGTGGCATTGTTATCTAGGCCATATAAATTATACTGGCTTAACTAAGTTATAGAAATGTGGTGACCTGGGCGGAATGGAATGGAAATCCTATGGGGCATGCAAACCTTGTTTAAAAGGAAAGATGGCAAAGAAAACCATTCAAAGGAAAGGGTCAGCGTGTAATAAGTACTTTGGAAATAATACACTCTAATGTATGTGGTCCAATGAGTGTTAAGACACATGATGGTTTTGCCTACTACATAACCTTTATCGATGATTACTAAAAATATGGTAATTTATACCTTATGAGGCACAAATTTGTAAGTGTTGAGAAATTCAAATAATTCAAAATCGAAGTAGAAAAATAGCTTGGGAGAAGTATCAAGATCCTTCGATCTGATCGAAGAGATGAATACTTGAGCAAGATTTTTAGGATTATCTAAGGGAAATGATATTTTGTCCCAATGGACACCTCCTTATACACACTAAGACAATGGAGTATTAGAAACAGAAATAGAATTGTATTTAAAATGGTTCGGTCCATGATGAGTCAAGTAGAGCTCAACAGATCCTTTTAAGTTCTGCACTAGAAAGCACATTGTATATTTTAAATAGAGTGCCCTCAAAATTAGTTGATCGAATACCATACAAAATTTCGTATGGTAAGAAAATAACTCTTTCTCACTTGTGAGTTTGGGGATGTCCTGCTTATGTTAAAAGTACTAACTAAAATATGATGGGTGCTAAGTCTGACAGGTGTCTATTTTTAGGTAATCCTAAGGAGATATTGGGTTACACCTTTATGATCCTAGGAACAGAACGTACTTATTTCTAAGAATGTTCAGTTCCTCGAGAAGGAACACATACTTACAAAAGCTAGTGGGAGCAATCTTGAGCTGGATGCTCAAGAAGATCAAATAAACAATTAAATGATTGATCTTAAACCTATTACACAAGAAATTTTAAGCATGGAACAACCTATTATGACACCAACATTGTATAGGTTAGGAAGGGCTCCAATCATTCCTGAATGATACTGTTATTTTATCAATAAGATGAAAAGCACATCTTTCTTATGGAAGATAACGAGCCTGAAACTTACAAGGAAGCAATGGAAGGTTTAGAGTCTGATAAATGGTTTACAACTATGAAGTCAGAGGTGGACTCCATGTACAAAAATCAAGTCTAGAACTTAGTTGATGCTACAATTGGGATTAAGCCCATAGTATGCAAGTGGGTTTTTAAGAAGAAAACTGAAATGGATGGTAATGTAATTACCTATAAAGCAAGGCTAGTTGCAAAAGGTTATAGTCAAAAATAGGGTATTAACTATTATGAAACTTTTTCATTAGTGGTCATGCTACATTCTATCATAATACTCCTTGCCATTGTTGCTCATTATGATTATGAAATCTGGCAAATGGATGAGAAAACCGCGTTCCTTAAAGGGAACCATAATAAAGATGTATATATAATCCAACCCCAAGGTTTTACATCTCAAGATGGCTCTAAGTTGTGTAAATTGCAAAAGTTCATCTTTGGAGTTAAGCAAGCATCAAGGAGTTGGAATATTAAGGTTGATGAAACAATCAAAGAAATTTGTTTTGTTCCAAACGCTAATGAGCCTTGTTTATATAAGAAGGTTAGTGGGAGTTCAGTCTTTTTTTTTTGTATTATATGTCGATGATGTATTATTAATAGGAAACAATGTTCCTTTTCTTCAAATAGTTAAGTCATGTTTATCAATGAATTTCTCCATGAAAGACTTTGGAGAAGAAACTTTTATACCTGGTATAAAGATCTAGTGTGATATATCCAAAAGGCTGCTAGGTCTTTCTCAATTTATATACATAGAAAAGGTTTTAGCTAGATTTAACCTTGAGTAATCAAGAGAGGGTTATCTTCCCATGTCTCATGGGATTAAGCTTTATAAATCCGAGAGTCTAAGAACACAAGAGGAGACACTACACATGAATGGAATTCCCTAAACTTTGCTAATAGGATCCGTCATGTATAATATAATATGGCTTCAGCTAGACGTCTCCCATGCTTTGAGCATCATGAGCAGATTTCAATTTAATCCAGGTGAGAAGCATTGGATGGCCGTTAAAACTATCCTCAAGTACTTACTAAGAATTAAGGATATGTTTTTAGTTTATGGAGAAATTGATCTCTCTATGAAGGGATTTACTAATGCAAGTTTTCATTCTGATAAGGAAGATTACAAGTCCTAGTAAGGTTATGTGTTTATGTTAAATGGATGAGAAATTGTTTGGAAAAGTTTTAAACAAGATATGAGTGTCGAGTCAACCATCAAATATGAGTATATAGCTACTTTTGAAGCAACGAAGTAAGTTCTTTTTGCTAAAGGGAATTATTGGTGACCTCGATGTGGTGTTCATCATTATAAATCCAATAGTGGTCTATTGAGATAATAATGGGGCTATTTCCCAATCAAAGGAACCATGGTCTCATCAGAGAAACAAACATGTACTCAATAAATACCATCTAATTCATGAGATAGTTTCTAGAAAACATATAAGCTAAGAATACATCCCCATAGATCATAATCTAGTGGATAGGCTAACGAAGTCAGTAATCCAAGCTAAGCATGACAAGTATGTTAACAATATGACATGAAGCACATGAGCAATTGGCTCTAGTGCAAGTGGGAGTTTGTAAGACATGATATATCCCCTAGAGGTAATTAGGGTGATATATCTTTATTTTTTCATAAAATAGATTAAATGAAAAATTGAAGCAAAAAACTAATGAATTGTAGGCTTACTTGGCATTAGGAGGCATGGCCAGTGGGATTAGTGACTAGTACAACCCTCGATTTAGGAGTATACCCAAGAAAATCATCCGATTATAAAAGGCCATTCACTCTTCATATAGGCAAAATCCCCAAGCCTTTGAGACCCTCTTCGAGCTCGTCCATCTTTTGCTCAAATTTTTTACCATTCTTTACCTTATTGAACAATTTTTCTTTGAAGAATTGAAGTAAATGGTTAACGAGGAAAATAAGTTAGAGTGAAGAGAGAAGGGGAATGTTTTGTTTTTTCAAAAATAGGGTAAATGAAAGAAGAAAAGAAAGTATTAAGAGGAGAGAAGTTTTTTTGGGTTCCAAATTTGGGCCTAAATTTTAGCCCAATTCCCCCATCTCCACACTACCGCCATTCTTTTCATCGACATCGGGATTCAGTGCTGGTATTTCCAATATCACCTTCAATCGCCACCGGGTTTCAATTAGTTCTTGGCACTTTTCGAAAAAATTACTTGGATTTATTTTCTTTTAAATAAATTCCTCCAACAAATATAATTGATTCAAAAATAAATTCAGATCCTTCAAAAAATTAATTTCTCTCAGAAATTAATCATATCCAAAAGAAGAATTAATTCTTTCCAAATTAAATTATTCGATTAATAAAATATTTTCAGGGACAATTTTTTATTCCAATTATATTTATTTTAATCTTTTTTTAGGGTATGCAAAATGTTACTCAATTCTCATCAAAATGATTTTCCTCATCAAATCAAGGTCTTCTACAGGTAAACTTTAGCATTTCCAAAGGCGACTCTGCAGTACATTCCGACAAGGCTGAATTTCTTCCACTCAATTATTATTTATTTTTTCTCCTCGTTTTAACTCTTGATTGAACGGGAAAAATATTTTGTTTCCAAAATGTCAATTACGGAGTTAAAAAGCGCTTATTGATACAACTAACTCCAAAAACAACCCTATTGTGTTTTCATGTTTCCAAATTAACTAAATTATTTCCAAGTAGTTTTGTAAGATCGGAAAACATCCATGTTCAGGATATCCAAAGAATGCATGAAATTTCCATGTTCTGAGGTCAACTTCAACACTCACTATTTCTAGGCAATTTTATAAGATTGGAAAACATCCATGTCGGGATATTCAAAGAGTGTGGGAAAAATTCATGTCTTAAGGTGAACTTCAACGCCCACTGTTTCTAGGTGATTCCATAAGATCGCAAAACATCCATGTTGGGGATGTCCAAAGAGCACGAGAAAATTCCATGTTCTGAGATCAACTACAACACTCACTATTTCTAGGTGATTACGTAAGATTCGGAAAAAATCCATGTTAACTTCAGCACTTATTATTTCTAGGTTATTTCGTAAGATCGAAAAACATTCATGTTGGGTTTTCCAAAGAGCATGACGATCTTCCATGTTTCGAGGTTAATTTCAGCACTAGTCTATTTCCAGATGATCCCATAAATTGGGAAACATCTATGTTGGGTATGAGCAAAGAGCATGGCAAATATTCCATGTTTAGAAGACTGCTTCGCCACTCATCATTTTTTGAGGTCAACTTCAACATTGAATAATTACCAAGTGATTTTATAGGATCAAAAAATAATTATATCAGAGATTTCCAAAGAGCACGGTGGCCTTCCTTGTTTTGAGGATAAATTTGATAGAGTTTCAAAGTTAACTGAGTTATTTTTCGTTAGAGTTCTAAACGATGCACTTTCACGCATTACGGTCGATGAAAACAACTCATTTGTTTCTTCAAGAAGACTACTAGGTGCTGTAACCCTAGAAGTTAACCTCGTCAAGGTTTTGAAAGGTGCAGTTTCGCACCAAAAGGTCAACTTTTACAAAGTCATGATGGCCCAGGTTTGAATTCTAACCCTTACTCTTTTTGTGGAGCCATTTTAACTTATTTCAGTAATGACCACATGAGGAGTAGCCTATGAGCATGAGATTCTTGTTCTCTCTCACAAAGTGATGATGAAAACTTATTATTTAATACTTGCTCTCCAAGCTTTTATGGACCAATAGTTGGGGCTACGATGGCATCGAATAAAGTTCTCCTAGCCTTTCAAACCTTTACCACATGTTAAAATAATTAATTTAATCATTAAATAATTTAATTTCATAGGTTTAGTTCATTTTTTAATTTTTTAGGAGTAAAATAGGTGTTTTTATTAAAGTTAATTTTATATGCTAGAAAAATTTAAAAAAGTTTAAAAAGTTTAAAAAGTCATATTCTGATGTTGTTCTGGGAAAATCGGACCTCGAGGGGTCACCCGAGTCTCGATGTCCCTCTAACCGATCTAATTAGACCACCACCGGTCTAGCTAGACTAGCTGTTTTCCAATAGTTGCACTGACTTAGGGTACGATTTGAAGGCGCACCAGGTAATAATTCAGATTCCCCTTTACTGTTTTTTATTGTTTTTTCCCACTTTGCCTTTAGTTTTTAACGGACCTAAACAGGTATAAATAGGTTCAAAATTTAAGGAGAGGACACTGATTTTTAGCCTCTCTTTAGGATTGGGTGAGATTAAAGAGAGAAAATTAAATACTTAATGAGCAAGTTCTGGAATGTAGAGAAAATCCTACTTTCTTTGATTTTTTTCTTCATTTTCTTGAACTCCTCTTGGTTTATGTCTTGAATACTTTTGGTAGATTTCTTCAATACTTTTCTTAGGGACCAAAAATCACAAAAAGACCACTATCTATAGCATTTTTTCTTCATTTTCTTGGAGTTTTGCATAAAAACAAACAAATCAACAAAAAAGGCTTGGGAGGACTCTTTTATTGGCAATATTAACTCTAAAATTGTTGGGAACACTTTAAAGGGGTAAGATTTTGTTGTTCTGGAGACTTATTAACTTGATTGTGTGTTTATTTTGCGTGTTCAGGTGTTTTGGGGGTGAAAATTTTGTTAATAACCATGTGCCCCTCTAGGTTGACTAGCACCTCTCCAACGGAACCGACACCCCTCTAGTTGGATCAATGCCCTTGAATTTAACTATAAGGGTTAAAAAACTAGACCCTTGATGGTTCTATTGAAGAGGAACTACTCCGATTAGATTTGTTGTGCATTAGAAACGAAAATTTTGACAAAAATTGAAAAAATCCTAGGATTTCTCTAGTTCGGCTTGCACCCCAATGGGCAGCTGGACCCCAGGAAATTAGACTACCATCTGTATAGTTGGTGGCCAGTTAGGCTGTCATTGACCAAACTATAGGGGTGTTGGGATATTTTGCTGCTAGAATACCTTTTTTATTGTTTTTCGCCTTCATTTTGATTTTTCTCTTCGTTTTAGACATCCCCAATGATAGTAATCAATATTCCTCGATAACTGATCACACTTTATGCCATATAGCATATCCAAATAATTAAAATGAGCAAGAATCGGGTCCAAAATAAATCGTTTTCAGAAGAAAAATCACTTGGAAACTCCAATTTCCACCTACTAAAAATCAATCGAGCGCAACTCTTTCAACAATCACTCTAATCTAACATGTTGGATTACTAATTGAGTCTTCTATTGTATTACTAACCCTACTTGTGGTTTGGCCTATAATTGTGCTATCTCTTTGTAGATGTAGGTTAGATGTATTTTAGGATTTTATTCATTCAGGTATTGTTTTGTAAAAATCAATGTATTTGTAGATAAAAATTGTATTTAAGATCATTTGTACTACCCTTAAAATTTTATTATTTAATCCCTACCCCCCTAGGTTAGAAGCCTTTTACTTAATGGTCTTTATTTTTCTCTATGTGATTACTTATTGCATTTATTTATTTCACATTCTAGCTTGTGAATGCTTTAAATTAATCAACATAAATCGAAAATGACTAGAAATAATTGAAATACTTTAAAGGTGGTTGCTTGTATGTAGTTAAAACTCAAATAACAATAAAGTAGGTAATTCATTTGGACCCGAATCTCTATACTACAGTGCAGTTTAGGCTTAATGGATCTAGGTTGTGCCAAATTTCCCAAAAGTGTTGATCCAGGTTGTGACTCTATACATAGGCTAGAGGTTTAGGCTTTGATTCTATCCAATCATTTTTTTGCACCTTTCATGTAAAACTACCACTCCCCATATCTTAGGGGCTCTGCCTCATGATGACTGCCGGGTCTTAATTGTCATTGTTCGCAAGGTTTTGACTCTACTAACTTTGAGGATTTATATTTTAAAAACAAGCTAAAAACCTTGTCTCCCACTTTCCTACCAATAAGATAAGAGTTCAAAATACGAATAGGTGTTGTCAATACCGCTTATCTAAATAGAAAAATGGTGACTGCAAGTATATAGTTATGATGTAGTTTTAAAAGATGCTAATCCCATAGGGAAGGAACTAATTCTAAAGATCAACACGAAGAACGGAACAAAAGAAAATAATGTAATTTATTTTGAGAGATTGGAATGATGGATGGATAGACAAATGTATGAAAGATAAGAGATGATAAAAAGTATATAGATATTCCCTACGAATAAGTATAGCAAAGAAAACATGAAAAATCATCAAAAATATTATGTACACTTGATTAATTTAACAGATTTGGTACTAGACATACAGATATTCAATTATTCACCATAGAGCACCACATAAAATAACTTTTCTAAATCTGGTGCAAACGAATTAAGACAATTATATAAACCTGGATAACATTATTACTATGCTTAGTACGGGTCGTTCTCACATAGCCATATTTAGCAAGTTACCATTCCAAAAATGTTGGCTCATTAAACAGCGTTATAATCACTGATCCAGTGATTATACACAATCACTTTAACCCTGAAACTACTCTTCAAGTTAACTCAAAAGTATATAAATTGATTAATATAAAAGACTCAACACAAAATACACATTATGACACATAGACATGTCATAAACTTCGAAATAGAAAGTATAAGTAGAAAGCAAAGAAAAGTTGTAAGGTATGCAAGTGAAAGCTAAAGTTGATCAAACCTTATCCACTCTTTAATGGGAGTCATCAATTCCTGCAATTCCTGCATCTACTTTGAATTTAGTCTTGACTCGTGCAGAACCTTCGCTAGGATGCTATTCTTTGTAAATATCAAATAAACGAATATTGAAGAACAAAAACTTTTATTGATAAGCGATTTACAATTATACTTATATAACAATCGCTCGAATATGTAGAGAAATCTAGTGATCGAAATAAGGTTCTAATCACTTATACATTTTCTGGCTAACACTTATGAACGTAGCAAATCTAGATATTTTTACTCTCTATCTATGCATACACTATGCATTATGACACACATAATCACTCTCCTTCCCCTCTTGCCATAAAATTGGTGAGTTTGGAGCCCTATTTATAGAGTATAAAGGGTTACGTCTATCCAAATGAAAAGTTGTGTCCATTGGTGAAAGATTGCATCACTTCATTGTAATTGGATGAAAAGCTTTATCCTTATCCACAATGGAAAGGTACCTTTTCATGATTGGTTGACTTCCAAAAGGTGTGTTTTCATTTGGTAGTTGATGACGGTTGATCGTTCTTATCTGGCGGTTGAAAGAAGAGAAGAGTTGACAAAAAAACCTTCAAGGTCGCGATCGAGAATGATTATCGTGAACGTGAATACTTGGTTGGAAACTTTCTATTGTGAAAGTTAAAAAGTCGCAACCGCGATATGTGTGCCACGATTGTGACATGCCTTTTTCACATGATTCCTTTTTGCGATTTCTACTGATCTTTGACATCTTCGATCCTTTGCCAAATCCTTAAGTTCCACACATCTTTTTACACCTTTTTCACTTTTTTTTGCATAGATTTCTAACTTTAATTATTTTACTTCCAAGATTTACTTAGTACCTGAATTTGCATAAAAAATAACTACAAACCAAGTGAAATCTTTTATATGAAGTATAAAAATGACTTAAACTATAGTGTTTAATGTGTAAAATTATCATGATAATAAGTGTGATTATACACTTATTAGTCATTAGCTCACACCATGGGGTTTTGTTCAAAAGGCTAGTAATAGTTAGATACTTAAATGTTTGAACGAGAAAGATGGTACCCATGTCATGAGAAGGTTACACATAGGAGATTCCAGACTGCATATGAATGGGATAGCAATAGCCATGAAAATCCAAAGATAATGGAAATTTTGTACCACAATGATAGTAGTATGTGTAGCTAAGGTAAAGAAGTTCCATGAATGTCAGATTCATGAAAAAATCCTGCATTTACTAACTCTCAAACTCCAAAATTTGTCTACTCCTTCACCATTCTCGACGTAGGGGATAGATATAATTGGCAAGATTCAACCATCATCTGCAAATGGACATGGATACATTATGGTGGCCATAGATTACTTCTTCAAGTGGGTTGAGGCTAAATCCTACACCGATATTACCATCAAGGAAATGTTCAAGTTCATGGAACCCTAAATTTTTTCTTGATATGGGATCCCTCACCACATAATCAGTGATAATGGAGTTTAGTTCCAAGTTGGAAAAACATAATTGATTGTGAAATATGGGAGTAGCATCAAAGATCATCATCATATCAGCCACAAAATATGGGGGCATTCAAAGCAGCCAACAATGCCATTAATAAGACCTTGTTTAAATGGTTATCATGTATAGATATTGGGTCATCAAGCTACCTTTTGTAGTTTTGGGGCATAGGACAAGTATCCGTACACCTACTAATAAAAAATTAATCTCTTTAGTGTATGGAATGGAAGTAGTTTTATCTTTAGAAATAGAAGCCAAATCGTTAAGGGTTGCATTAGAAGCATAATTAAGTGAATCAAATTAGGTTAGGGAAAGATTTGAGAAATTGAACATGGTTGATGAAGCATGATTGAAAGCTTTAGATTAGTTAGAAATGTATCTAGGGTGCATGATAAAAGCCTATAATAGTCAAGTCAAGTATTTTGGAAGAACTATTCAAGAAAGGTGACTTAGTACTCAAATAATTAAAGCATGTTAACATAGATACAAGGGGTAAGTTCCAAATGAATTGGGAAGGTTCATTTCTAATGAAAGAAAGTCTTAAGAATAAGAAATTGGATCAAAATCTCGACTATTAGGATCACTTAATTTACCCTTTAGTTGGCCGACTTAAATCCATTTTTTCTTGTTCTAAATCACTAAACAATGTAGTGGGACCACAAAATCGGTACTGTAATTGATCTAAATAAAAAAATATTCAATTCATTTCCTTTTTCCAGGTGATTGAAACTTTACCCAAACTAAAATCAATCTAAATAAAAAAAGACTTGATTCATTTCTTTATTCCAGGTGATTAATTTTTTACCCAAATTGTACACATTTCCTCTATAAATACAACTCAAATCTCTGTATTTTAGATTGAACTTTTGATCTAAAAATTCTCAAGTTCTAAACAAGTTAAAGCTAAAAGTTTCTAAGAAGTTTTGAAATAAATAAAGGAATTCGCTTGATTCGTTTAGTTATTCATTACCGATTCTTATTTTGTTGAAACCAAATCCTAAACACCAACCTGTTTACTTCTTCGAAGGAAAATGCGGGCTCTTTAAAGTTGTATCTATCATAATGATGGATTCTTAACAAAAATGTGTAAATCAAATATGAGACTTTGTACTTTACTTTATTTCATTCCTTTTACATTGTCGATTCGGCAAGTCTAGGAGGAGTAGAACCTTGTTTTTAAAGCTTTAAGGGGTTGCATGTGTCACTTCTGGGTAATTCTTTTAAATCACTTATCCATTTATTTATATTTATACATGTTTGAAAGTGCTTATAAAATTGATTGAACAAGTAAACTTTGCTAAAATTGGGTCAAAACAACCAAAAATATAAGAGTTGCACCGATAATGCTTTTTGGGGACATTTTGCCCTCAAATCTGATAGAGAACAGTCAAACTCGGTAGCTAGTTAACTAAATCCAGTGTCAGGATCCATCTCTATCTACTAGAATCAAAGGTAGAATGCCCCATTATGCCTATTTTTTCCATTTAACCTCTATTTTGCACCTTTGATTTAACCAATTTTTTTAACCCACTCTAAGTATCATTTATGAAATCTTGGATAAGTAGTTGAGTGTAAACACTTGTCTAATTTCATGATGTTGTATTAGATTTAATAATATTTGGTTTAAAATAACATCCTTTTTCTCATCTTCATGTTTTTTAATGAATCTCAGGAAATACGAATACATTGAATACTAAATATTTGTATAACTTTGGTTTTCAGCAAAAAATTATCTTAAACAATGAAGTAGGCAATTCGTTCAAACCAAAATCTCTAAATTTAAGGTTTAGGATTATCCTTAGAAATGATGCTATATCTGAATCATCTTAGAAGAGTTGATCCAGGTGGAAACTCTATGTCTTTTTTTAGGAATTTAGGTTCCTAATCTTTTAAATTATTCCAGATGTAGGTTAACCCTTCTTTGGAATGAGTTAAATGGGAATAAATCCTTGTCATGTCTACAAAGTAGTGATATTTCTTGAAATTTGAAATATGTCCCAAAAGTAGCATGAGTCCTAAAAACATAAATAAAACCTAACCCGCTCGGCAAATGTCTATCAGAATCATTATCCTCTCACATTAACCATATTGTATATACACTTAAATCTTGTAATAAGGTGAGAACTAAGTTCATTCACTATATTGTAAGTGAGAACTAAGTTCATTCAAATAAGTTTTTTGTTCCTATAATAAACCTTTGCCAAATTTCACGCAACACAAGTGTTAAGGTAACTCTTATATAATCTTTTGATGTCATAGTACAATTTCAAGTAAATAAGTCTATACATTGTATGGATATGTTTTTTCTTAGCTTCTAGTTATCATTATATCCTATGAGTATTAAGTATTTCAGGTAACAGAGAAACTATAGCCATGATCCTTAAAATACTAATCAATAAAGGGTGAGGGTATTGAGTGAAAAATCAAAATCGTCAAAAGAATGAGATGTTAACCAATGAGCTATTCAAAAGGTGAAGAATGGTACAAGCAGAAATTGCAACAATTCAATGAGAGAAAATATTATGCATAACACGTAAATGGGTCCACACATGAAAGATAATTGGTGCAAAAAAAATCTATGCAGTATTGGTAAGAATAAAAAATTGGCTCATTTGAGATGATATGGATCATTAAAAGCAATTATTTTGATATATACACAAAGTATGTATGTGTGTGTGTGTGTGTATAAAAGTGGTATGCAGCATAAAATTCAATCACTTGAGTGTTTAATATCAATAGGTTGCCTAAAAATGCTTTCAGATCGATATGGATGTGCTTTTCTTTGTCCTTAGTTCTTGATATTCTAATTTAGAAGTAGGGGTAGTTGGGTAATCAAATGACATATACAATGAAGATATAACTTAGTAATCTTCCAAGATATCAAAGGTACAAATTAGATTATATGAATTGCACATTTACTTACTTGTGGGTTTGTTCTCTATACTCTACTCTTTCTTAACACACGTGAGAATACAAATAGTTATTAAGTCTTAAGTCAAGTAACTTGAAGAATTACACTTCTAAGTTCATTCTACCTAGAGCAAAAGGAAAAAGTTAAGTGTGGGGGTCTGATAAGTGTCAAAACAACACTTATTTGAATATATATTTCTCCCTTTTTTATCATTCCTATGTGAAATAGAGATGAAATTTTCTTGGAATGGAATTTTCCAACAAACAGTGCAGAAAAGGATGCAAAAGAACAAAATATGAAGAAAAATAATGATCAACTATTAAAGACTCCTGAAGTTAGCATGTTCACACCCGCAACACATTACTCAAACTCATGAAAAGCTATGGTAAGAGTCACAAGGTTTACGTTGCAAAAGTCATGATTACGACACAACATCATGATCGTGACATGTTATTTTCCTTCATGCGGATTATTTGAACTTATATGATTTTCAATTACCATCTACTTATACAACTTTTCACCCCCTATTTACGGATGAATTTGGGCTCAAATTAGTAATCGAAAAGAAAGAAGACATTTTCATTTTCTATTTTGTTCTTCAAATAGTTAAATAAGTAAAACCTCAAAGTGAAATCATTCTCTTTGTAGATTTCTGCTTATTTTTTAGAGTTTATTATTATAGTGTACTTGAAAAAAACTTATCAATTAAATCATTGTTTTTCAAGTTATTTTTTTTATTTACAAGAAGTCTGTTTTGGGAAAGAAGTTTGTACAAATAAAGATTGGAAATGATAATTTCACGATGAGCAGATTGACAACCCTATCGAAATATAGTTTGAACATTAGAATTCTTGAATATTTTGATTGCTTTCCTTTTCTCATTATCTATTTATGTGCTTATACTTTGTGTTTTTTATATTGTTTATGTTTATATGCCATGTTCTAAGTAAATTTATAAGTGAATTGGTTTATCTTCTGACTAACCCTTGAGGATAATTTTATTCTCTTGAAATCACTAGCCAATACTAAATTTGCATGTGTTAAGTGTATAATGAAATTGTCATTACAGAAGTTTCTTTTATATATATTTTGCATGTGTAAGATATTTAGAGTGGAGACATTCTAAGTAACTTGTGTAAGAGAGACTTGTATTAAGCGTAAACATTTATTTTAAGCTTATTGCATGTGTGTAAATAGATTCAATAGACATCCACAAGTGCTAAAAACTTGTTCATGAAAAAGTATAGGTGTTGTTAGTACCTCTTATCAAATAGAAAACTGATGATAACTGCAAGTATACAATTGCGATGTAAATTTAAAAGATATCGATCCCACAGGGAAGGACTAGTTCTAAAGATAGAAGAGGAAGATAAAACAAAGAAAATAAAATATATTAAAGTAAAGGTTAGGAAAGAAGGATTAGAATGAAAAATGAGTAAATATAGGTATGAAAGATTAGAGAACCTAAATATATAGATTTTCCGTACGAAATAAGGATAGTAGAGAAAGCATGCAAGTTCAATAAAAATGTTACGATTCACTAAACTAATCTAAAAGACTCGGTTCTAAATACTCAGATGTTCAATTGTTCATCGTAGAACAACACATGAAATGACTTTTCTAAACCTAGTGCAACTGAATTAAGATAATTATATAAACCTGGACAACGTTAATACTATGCTTAGTACGGGTCGCTCTCACATATCAATATTTAGCAAGTTACCATTCCAAAAATGTTGGCTCACTAAGTAGCGTTATGATAAGTGTATAATTACACTTATTATCATATTAATTTTATACATCTAACACTATGAATTAAGTAATTTTTATACTTCATATAAAAGATTTCACGTGGTATGTAGTTGTTTTATATGCAAATGTAGATTATAGGTAAATCTTGGGAGTAAAATGATCTAAAGGGGAATTTTATGAAAAAAGAGTGAAAAAGGTGCAAAAATTTGAGTGGAACTTAAAGATTTGGCTTAGGATCGAAACTGTCAAAGATCGGTGAAGTTTCAAGGAGAACTCTAAAGAAAAACTCAATTCACATTTGCGATAATCATTTGCAGTCGCGACTTGTATACTTCAGAAACAAAAGTCTGCCAATCAAAGATTCACGCTTGCAACTTATATATCGTGGTCGCAACTTGGACGGTTTTCTGGTTTTATCTTCTTAACTACCAACCGCAAGATAAGCATGATCAACTGCCATCAACTACCAATGATAAGACACCTATCAGAAGTCAACCAATCATGAAAATGTGCCTATCCATTGTGGATCATATCAAATCTTCTCAACCAATCACAATGAAGAGATGCAATCATTCACCAATGGACATGACTCTTTGTTTGGATAGACGCAACCCTTCGAACTCTATAAATAGGGCTCCAAACCTCACAAAATTTCGGGTGCATCACAAAGTGTAGAAGAGAGAGATGAGAGATAGTGTATAGTGTATAGATAGATAATAAATATATAGTTTCACTACGTTCTTAAGTGTTAGCTAGAAAATGTTTAAGTGATTCGAATCCTTGTTTTGATCACTAGATTTCTCTATATTCTCGAGCGATTGTTGTATAAGTGTACTTGCAAATCACTTATCAATAAAAGTTTTCGTTCTTCAATATTTTTTTATTCAAAATTCACAAAGAATAACATCCTAGCGGAGGTTCTATATGGGCTGAGACCTAATTCAAAGCAGACGTAGGATTTTTGGGAATTGATGACTCCCATTAAAGAGTGGATCCGATTTGATCAACTTTAGCTTTCACGTGCATATCTTACAACTTTGCTTTGCTTTCTACTTATGCTTTCTATTTTGAAGTTTATGATATGTCTATGTGTCATAATGTGCATTTCGTGCTAAGTCTTTTATATTAATCAAGTTATATGCGTTGGAGTTAATTTTAAGAGTAGTTAACAATATCGTGTATAATCACTGGATTTGTGATATAACACTGTTTAGTGAGCCAACATTTTTGGAATGGTAACTTGCTAAATGTGGCTATGTGAGAGCAACCCGTACTAAGCATAGTATTGACATTGTATTGTCTTTATTCATCTACGCTAGGTTTAGAAAAGTTATTTCATGTGTTTCTCTACGGTGAATCAGATTTAGAACCGAGTTTGTTAGATTAGTTTAGTGAATCGTAACATCTTTGTTGAACTTGCATGTTTTCTCTACTATACTTATTTGTAGGGAAAATCTCTATACTTAGATTCTCTAGTATTTCACATCTATACTAACTCATTATTCATTCTAATATTTCTATCCAAAACTTCTAATTTAGTTTTATTTTATTTGCTCTGTTTTCCCTTGTTGATCTTTAGATTTGGCTCCTTCCCTGTGGGTTTGATATCTTTTAAAACTACATCGCAACTATATACTTACAGTTATCATCATTTTTTTATTTGATAAGAGGTACAACAAAACCTGTGTTTTACATGAACAAGTTTTTGGCACTATTATTAAGGATAATCCTTTCGAAACGAGTGTAGCCAAATCATGCAAACAAGTTATTAAACTTATCAGTAGAAAAGTGGCGAACAAGTTTTTAGCACCGTTGTCGGGGAAGGCAATAGAGTTCTAAAGATCAAATTTCCGGGGAAGTCAATTGTGTCCTAGAGATTTTGAGTGTAACTTTAACCCATGTGTAGGGGAGCAATTAAGTTATGTTCAAAGTCAAGGGAATTCTTATAACAATAATGGAAATAACTATAGAAATTCTAATTGGAAGTATGGTGATAATCAAGAAAAGAACTACCAAAGTACTGATAGAATAGGGCAGTTAACAAGTAAATTACACAAATTTCTAGAGGGACTTTGTAATAAGCAATCAGAGTCCGAAGAATGTTACAAAAAGTTAGAGAATAAGATGGATCAAATGTTTAAAAATCAATCATTTTCTATTCATAATTTGGAAATACAAATTGGTCAATTAGCAAGTTCTATTCCATCTAGAGGAAAAGGTCATTTACCTAGTAGCATAGAGGAAAATCCTAAGGAAAATGTGCATGCTATAGCCCTTCGTAGTGGTAAATTACTAGATGAACCAAATCCTTTGGATACGCTTGCTAATGATGTTGTTGAAGTATCTGATGAATATCTGAGTAGATCTGATAACAGTGCAGGAGTGGATGAACAACCTAAATCCGAAAAGGTTAGTCCCCCTCAACCACCATTTCCGAATTGGATGAAGAAGAAAAATGAGGATAAGCAATTCATCGATTTCATCAGCAAACTTAAAGGTCCGGAAATCAATCTTTCATTTATTTAGGCCACAAACTCAGATTCCTAACTACTGTAAGTTTATCAAAGAACTTTTATCTCGAAAACATAGTTTAGAAGGAATATCAAAAGTATCTTTAATTGAAGATGTAGTAAAATAATAACTTCTACAATGCCCACTAAACTAAAAGATCCAGGATGTTTCACAATTTCGTGTAAACTTGGAAACATTTCTTTTCCAAAATGTTTATGTGATCTTGGGGCTAGTATAAATCTTATGCCTTTATCGATCTTCAAAGAATTGAAGCTTGATGATGAAGTTAAAAGGACAAATATGGTTTGCAGTTGGCTGACCAGTCTATTAAACATCCTTATGGCATAATAGAAGATGTGCTAGTTAAAGTGGATAAATTTGTTTTCCCAACTGACTTTGTTGTGCTAGATTTGCATACGATGAAAAGTGTCCTTTAATTTTAGGAAGACCTTTTATTCATACTGGCAAAGCATTGATAGATGTTTCGCAAGGAAAAATTAAATTGAGGATAAGGGACGATACTGTTGAATTTAACATGGGTAAAACTGATAAATATCCTATGGATGAAGATATTTGCATGAAACTTGACTTGATTGATGCTTACATCCAAGAGCTGGATTTCATTCATGAATATAAAGTCAAAGGATTAAAAAACTCCATTGATCCATAAATCTCTTATAAATTCCTAATATATATAGTATATTATAGTAGTATATTTCTATTTTCAAAGTATTTTAAATTAGTGTAGTGTTTCAAATAAAATAAAAGAAAGAAGAAAATATTTTGGATTTTATCACATCGCGATCGTGAACAATATCGCGCTCGTGATCAGTTTGATTTAAACTCTCTATTTCTGAGTAAGAGGAAGTCACGATCGTGACTTACTCTCGCGATCGTGACCTGTGCGATCTGTACAGTAGTTATTGCTGTAACAGCTATATTCTAATGGTTATATTTATAATATATCCATTGGAAAGGCAATGATTATCCTAATTTCCCTATGAATAACCTAT
>CATIWQ010105909.1:0-12402 GCA_949673415.1 Euphorbia schlechtendalii
GATAATGATGAGGTAAATTCCAAATTCAATATTCCTGATGAAATCATGCAACTACTTGCGCAAATTTATAAGTAGGTAAAGAAAAATAAGAAGCACATGAAGCTTCTAGAAGAAGATTTTGAAGACTTCTGTATCCGAGATATAACCAGAGATAACTCCACCAAAGCTATACACAAGAGACAATAAGAGCTTGAAACTGAGCTTGAGAATCTCAAGAAAAAACTGGTTCTAGTGGGAGTCAATGCTACAAACCTCAGCAGAAGAGTAATGTTGTTAGAAGGACACATATCAGGTGACATAACTCTGCCCGTAAAATCAGTACTTAAGAAGAATGAGCCTCCTCAACAGAAGGCACAACATCAGAAGAAGGAACAGTCACAAGAAAAGAAGAATCCTCAGAAGATAAACACTTCTTTGAAGCAAAATATTCGAAGGAGATATCAAGGAGAATCCTCAGCTCTAAGACAAAGAAGCTATAAGGAGTATGGATATAAGTATGATGTAGATAGTCATCAGAAAGGAGGGTATCGAAAGATGACTCAGAGAAATCTACAAGTCAAAAGAAGAGTCATACCTCAGAGGCAACCACTTCAGGAACCTTTTGACCTCTGTCCATCTCTCAGAACTCTACAAAAAGAAAAGGCCAGAGAAGTCGTAAAAGCTTACTGCAACTTTTGTGGAAAGAAAAACCACACAACTTCTATGTGTAGATTTAAGAACAACTTTTATGATTCTTATGATTGGCCTGATTTAATTTATAATGCACCCGAACCCAAGGGAAACTAGGTTTGAAGATTCTAACCATTTACTTTTACAGGTAAGTCTTAGATCCACAAAAGGTCAACAAATCTAGTATATTGACAGTGGATGCTCAAGACACATGACAGGAGATGAGACATCATTCATCTCATTAGAATGCAAAAGATGTGGAAACGTAAGCTTTGGGGATAACAAAAAGGGAAAAATCATTGGTAAAGGAACCATTGGAGCAGAAATCAAAATTGAGGAAGTTTCCCTTGTAGATGGATTAAAGTTCAATCTTTTGAGTGTTGCTCAGCTGTGTGATCAAGGAAGGAAAGTCATCTTCGATTCAGAAGGATGCTCCATCATTGATTGTAAGTCAAATAAAACCTTGTTTTATGCTCCCAGAGTCAACAATGTGTTCATAATAAATCTAAATGATAAATCAAAGAAAGATATATGTTTAATGACTAAAGAAGAAGAGTTATGGCTATGGCACAGAAGGTTGGGATATGCTAACATGAATCTTCTGACCAAATTAGTTAAACAGAAACTTGTTGAGGGTTTGCCAAGCTTAAACTTCGAAAAGGATCACTTGTGTAATGCCTGTCAGTATGGAAAGCAATTTAGGAAGAGTTTTAAATCTAAATCTGACTTCTCAACTAAAAGAGTCTTAGAACTACTCCATCTAGACCTGTTTGACCCTATTCTTCCCATGAGCATGGGTGGACATAGGTACACCGTGGTTGTTGTGGATGATTATTCCAGATATATATGGGTTATCCTACTGAGTAGTAAGGATGAAGCCTATGAAGGTTTCTCCAAATTATGTAACAGAATTGAAGTAAAACAAGGAATCCTTCTGTTCAAAATAAGGAGCGATCATGGTAGAGAATTTGAACATAAATTATTCGTTGGCTTCTGTGATGCAAGAGGAATTGAACATAATTTCTCTGCTCCTCACACCCCTCAACAAAATGGTGTTGTTGAGAGGAAAAACAGAACCTTAGTTGAAATGTCAGGTCAATGCTGAGTGAAAACAACCTTCCCAAATATTTTTGGGCAGAGGCCATCAACACTGCTTGTTACATATTAAATAGGGTAAACATTAGATCAGTAATTGATAAAACTCCCTATGATATTTGGAAAGGTAGAAAACCTAAAATTGGGTACTTTAAAGCATTCAGATGCAAATGTTTTGTACTAAAAAATAAAGAACAACTAGGCAAGTTTGATCCTAAAGCTGTTGAAGCAATATTTCTTGGTTACTCGACACATAGCAAAGCTTATAGAGTTTTCATCAAAAGAACAACAACATTAGAAGAGTCAGTACATGTAGATTTCAATGAAACTAACCATGTAGGTGTAAGAAAGAGCTCAGAGGATGATGGAGATTCTGTCTCACATAAACAACCCTTTGAGTTGACACAAGGAGAAAAGTCAACAAAGGATGAACCATCTGAGATCAAATTCTCAGAACATGAAGATGAAGAAAAACAACCAGAAGCAGTGGAGGTACCTATCCATCATGATCTTCCTAGAGAAGCTAGAACCAAGAAGGACCATCCAGAAAGACTGATCCTTGATGCACCTCAGAACCCCGTTCTCACCAGAAGACAACTCAGCAGAATGACAAGTCATCCAGCATTTGTCTCCATTATAAAACCAAAGAAATTTGAGGACACAGAACATGACGAAAGTTGGATGATGACCATGTAAGAAGAGCTGGATCAGTTCTCCATAAGTGATGTATGGGATCTTGTTCCAAGGTTAAAGAACAAATCTGTCATTGGCTCTAAGTGGGTGTTCAGAAACAAGCTTGATGAAGAAGGAAGCATAGTAAGAAACAAAGCAAGACTGGTGGCTCAAGGATACAATTAGCAACAAGGGATAGACTATGATGAAACATTTGGTCCAATAGCTAGACTTGAAGCAATAAGAATCCTATGTACCTTCGCATCTCATATGGGATTCAAATTATATCAAATGGACGTAAAGAGTGCCTTCCTTAATGGATTTATCTCAGAAGAAGTCTATGTTCAGCAACCTCCAGGCTTTGAAGACTCAAAACTTCCCCATCATGTATACAAGTTGAAGAAAGCTCTATATGGTCTGAAGCAAGCACCTAGAGCTTGGTATGAAAAATTAACAAGCTTTCTCACCTCAAAGGGATACATCAGAGGCAAGACAGACACAACCTTATTCATCAAAAGAAAGAACAAGGACATACTCCTTGTTCAGATCTATGTTGATGATATCATCTTTGGAGCCACTGATGTTCAGCTCTCAAATGAAACATGAATTTGAGATGTTAATGATAGGAGAATTAACCTTCTTTCTAGGACTCCAAATCAAACAAAGTCCACATGGGATATTCATAAATCAATCTAAGTATACCAAGGAGATTCTGATGAAATTTGGTATGGAAGATGGAAGGGAAATGTCAACCCCTATGGCTTCCAACACCACACTCAGCAAAGACTCAGAAGGTAGGAAGGTCGATCAGAAGATGTTCATAGGAATGATTGGCTCTCTACTATATGTTACTGCAAGCAGGCCTGACATTCACTATGCAGTCTGCTATTGCGCAAGATACCAAACTGATCCTAGAGAATCACATCTGAGCGTAGTAAAAAGAATCCTCAGATATTTGATTGGAACCATTGAAGATGGATTATGGTATCCAAATAATGAAGAATTCTCATTAAAAGGATTCACTGATGCTGACTATGGAAGAGATCAATTGGAAAGGAAGAGCACCACTGGAGGATGTCATTTTCTGGGAAACAGTATCGTCTCTTGGTACAGCAAGAAACAGACCTCAGTAGCTCTATCCACTACAGAAGCTGAATACATGGCTGCTGGAAGTTGTGTTGCACAAGCAGTACGGATCAAACAGCAACTTGAAGACTATGAATTAAAGTCAGAATGCATAGAAATTCTTTGCGATAACAAGAGTGTAATTGATCTATCGAAGAATCCAGTTCAGCATAGCAGGATGAAACACGTTAACATCAGACATCATTTCACAAGAGATCACGTTCTCAAGAAAGACGTTAAGCTGGTATATATCTCCACTGAAGAACAAAACCAAACATCTGAGCAAAGATCAATTCGCCTTCCTCAGAAGAGAAATTGGTATGAGCAATCCAATGTGAATATTACTTAGAAGAAGGAGTAGTTACTTAGAAGTACAACATGTCTCAAAGGCGACTGTCATCTTCTGAAACTAAAGGGTAGCGTCACGTCTCAGAAGATTTGACCCGCCAACTGCTCCATATTTCAAAATTCAAAAACCCGAATCCCAAGCTAGATTTTTAGGTTAAAACTGTTCACATTCATCCGTTAATCACTCCCTTGACGGTTACCTACATTTTAAAAGGTAAATGCTGAAACCGTCATCGAAGTAAATTACTTTTCCATCCCTCTGAAACCATTTATATATAAAAGAACAAACTGTTCACCATCCAAACACTTTACCAAAATCTCTCAGAGCTTTTCTCCTTTCGCTGAGAAACTCTTTCTTCTCTCAAGAACTATAATTTCTTCAACCTCTTCTACAAAAATGGCACCCAAGAGAACCATATCATCAAAGGTTGATTCTAAAGAGTAAGTCGTAATAAAAATTCCTCCAAAGACATTTAAACCTGTTCTATACAGGTTAAATCCCTCTACTGTCATCCCCTAGCGATTTCTGGGTGATAACTCCTTTGTTAAAGCGTCCACATTTAAAACAACCATTGAATTCCACCATTTCAACACATGGATCAGACTTAAGGAGCCAACCTACCAATAATAGTTCGAGAATTTTACCAAAACCTTAAGAAGTATATAGTAAGCAAAGAGGAGCTAACAACTGTTGTTAAAGGCACAGAGATTACTATTACTCCTACATACTTGACAAAAATTCTCAATTTGAAGGATGAAGGTATTGCTCTCAGAAGGGGATGTGAAGATGCCTTGAGCTACAACAGAAAAGCCTTCATGCCATACGGTTGGTTCGGTGAGAAAATCAGCACTCACATGCCTCAGGAGCCGAGGTATTGGTAATTTATCATGGCTCATCTTCTTCTCCAGAAGACGAACTCCACAAATGCAGTCTCAAGCTATGAGCACTGCATCTTGGTACACTTGGTGGAAAAGAAGAAGGTCAATTGGCTAGTCATCATATGCAACACATGCTACACCACAAATGCACACTTGGTGGCCTCATCAGTAGAATCGTGGCTACATGTGGAGGGGCTGCTCAGAGGAAAATGGGTTTCTAGGAAGAGAGATTGTGAAGGAGACCTTTAACAAAAAGGTAGATTATGGGATGCAATGGGATAGAGAGGAGGCCCTGAAGAAGGATATAATGAAAAAGAGAAGAGAAAAAGAACCGAGGGTCGCAAAGAAGGCTGAAGCAGTAAAAGGGGTTGAGGAAGTCTCCCCCAAGAGGCAGAGGGAACCTGTGATGAAACAGGAAGAAGTTCCTAAGGCTAAGAGAAGCAGAATCAGTAGGAGTAAGGTACTTGCTGCTGAGGGAGTATTAATAACTCATGTTGAAGTTACTGAAGGGAAGGTTTAAGGAATTACATATTCCATGAACAAAATTCAGTACGTTAAAAAACCTTCAGAAGAGAGTAGCTCAGGAGATGAAGAGGATAATCAACCCATAAGCATACTAATCAAGAGAAAGAGGGGAGAATTTGATCCTAATATGGTTATCCCAAGCGAGGATAAGGGTGAGTTTGCTGAAGAAAAAGAAGAGGAGGTGGAGAAGGATAAGGAGTTTAAGGAGAATGAAGATGAGATAGGAGAAATGAAGGAGAAGAGGAAAAGGAAGAAGAAAGCCAAAACTTATGGCGAAACTGTCATTGCAGAAGATGATCCTGAAAAGGATGACATGATAAAGGCTGTAAATCGAAGCTTAGTTGAGGTTTATACTCATGTGCCTAGGAAGGGAACAGTGGGAGACATACGGATAGCGGTTGAGGAAGCTGAAAAAAAGGCTATGACAGTAGGGAAGAGGATGCCAGCTCTAGAAGAATTCACTAGCAAGTTGAAGGAGAAGAGCACCTCTGAAACTGAGGATGATAACTCAGAGGAAGTAGATGGCAAGGTCCTGGAAGGGACTTTAATAGATTTTGATTTGCCCTTAGGGGCTCTTCCAGTTGCACCCAGTCCACCCCCTCCAAAAGTGGCAAATCCCACTAACTTCTTACTAGAAAAGAAGCCACAATCTCCTCCCTTGGATCAACAACAATCAGTATTTGATCCATCTCATCTCTTCACCGCCTCTCTGGAGACACCACAACAATTCCTGTCTACTCCAGGAGGATATTCAATAGCTGACACAGATCCTCTTGCAGTAGCAGTATCTATCGCCCAAAAGATATCCAAGGAGATTGAGGCAGAGGCCAAGAAAGTTGAAGATGATAAGGAGGATAAGTCTGAGGAGAAGAAGGATGAAGATGAAGGGAAGAAGAATGAAATTGAGGGGGGGAGAAGAATGGAGACAAGAAGGAAGAGACTGATAAGCCATCTCTGCTGAAAGAGGTTGTGCTAGAAGAAGACCCGTTCCTATCAGCTCTTCAGAAGGAGGCAGTTCAGACGACTATAGTGGCTGAATGGAGTGCTCAACCATCAGCATCAGATCCTGCTGATGAGTTTGTTGCTATGGCCCGCTCTGTCTTTGACAAATACAACATAAGCCAAAGGAATTAAGGGAGGAAGTTGTTCTGGAGGATAATTCAGATGATGAAGTTCAGATTGTGAATGAGACTAAGACTCAACAGCAACAACATCAACAGATGCATCCTTCTGTGCCAAAGGTTCTGGGAGATCCCAACAGCTCAATCACTCTAATCTCCAGACCTGCGAAGCAAAGGATATTTAGGGATGAGTCTCTTGATGGCAGAGGATGGATGGTTGGTGACATTGCTGAGGGAGGAAATCCGAGCACCTCTGTTCCTATCAATTCTCTTCATCATATGGGCAAGACTCTTGATGATCTCCTGACCATGGCCCTTCACCTCAATAACTCTATAGTGGATTTGAAGCTTGCCCCCTTCAACCGCCAACTTGCCCAGAGTGTGGTTCTCATCTTAGAACAGGTGTAAATTATCATGGAAAGGGCTGACAAGATCCCTTTACCAAGTCAAATACGTTCTGAGCTGATCAAGCATTTGCAACCTCTCATGGAGACAAGGCTCAGCAACTACGTTGATATTCTAGAGGCTCTCCACAAGTTGAACGGGACAATGGAAGATGGTGAGAAGGGGCTGATGATAATTCACAATGAAGTTAGTAGGGTGAAGGAGATAATCCAGAAGCAGATAGCAGATGTAATCTCTACTCTGGGGATTACCATTGAGCGCACAACAACGGAATACTCCATGGGGCTAAAGAGTGACGTGCAGGCGCTCAGGACTCAGAATGCTTTCTATTTATGGCAACAGGAGAAGATCGAAAATAGTCTTGCTGAGATGCTAAATAATTTCAAGGCTGAAACTCTTAAAGCTATTGCAGATTCAAAAAGGGAGGTGAAGTCTGAGATCTTCAAAGTTGTTGAAGTGGCTCACAAGCAGATCACCGAGACTACCTTTGCTTAGAAGAATGAGGCTATGAATGACATGGAGGAACACATTCAGAAGTACGTTACTGCCCTTACCAAGACCACAATTAAAGCCAGAGACATAGTGGTGGCAAGGAATGTAAGCACTTCAGAGGCCTTTCAGAAGAGCATTGATGGGATTAGTAATCATCTTGGTGGACTATCTCTCCACTCCTTCTGCTCACATGATAGTGAGATCGTTCCGTTCCTGCAGCATCTAGTGAATGGCTTAAAGTGGATATGGAATCAGAAGGCTCTCCAAGTAATCCTTGAAAGCATCTTTCCCTCTGTTCCTAGCAAGGTTGCTCGGTTGATTCAGCATATTGTCCCTCCTCTTCAAGCAAACGCAAAGGCTATTCAAGAAGTGGTTTAAAACTTTGCGCTTGATGAGCAGAAGATAGTTGCTCAACTTGTTGGTGTTGAGTGGAGGGAGAAGGACAATCACAGTTTCAAGGAGATCTGGGAAAGACGGATGATTTCCAGCCAACCCTCAACCAGCGCCATGGAGATGGATCAGCCAAAGAAGACTCATTAAGATGATTTTGTAGCTCTTAAAGAAAAACCCTTGTAATTATCTCATTTATTGTAAAAACTCTGTAAACAGAACTCTATCAATAAAAAGATTTTTACTTCTGTTCCAAAGTACAACTCTTCGTTGTACTGATTTTCTTGTAATTCATTAATCAGAATGTATGCATAATATTATGAGGGAGTAAGTGCAACCTGTGCTTGACTTCACTTAGAAATAACAAAATGAGGGAGATTGTTGGATTCTGAAGGATATATAGTTTTGTAAGTTCGGAGTTCAGAAGAACATCGTCTCAGAAGCACAAGGATTAATCAGAAGAACTTGAAGATATGTCTCAGAAGAATCACTCATCACTCAGATCGTTAAAAGGCCCCTCTAAGGATTGCAAAAGGTCAACCTAATTGTTCGGCGCCAAAAAGTTAAAAAGCTGATTTTGCATTTAATGCCGCCGCGTGCCTTGGGCTTATGTCTGCTACAAAATAAAAATTGCTGCAAATTCAGGAACAAATCTCACCTACTAGTCTGAAACATATCTATAAGTACAAAGTGGACCTGCAAAATCAACCTAATACAGCATGGTGCAAATCAGACCTGGATGAGCTTTCTAACGAATTGTTAACGAAAACAAGACTGAGAGACAACGACAGTATTTCTAGCAACGGTCCTTATTTCAATGGAAAAATTCTCTCCCTTTATAAAATGAAGTTTTCCCGCATCTGAGAAGGTTGCCGAATCTTAACACAAGTACTGAAGTGAAAACAAAATCTCAATCTGCTTACAACCTTCTCACAGCAAACATTCAAATCTCATCTATTCTTAATTGAACTAACTGGATTAAAGTTCAGAAGTTCACAAAAATATCATTATTGTTAAACTGTTGTAACTTACACTAAGCTGAGGGTAAGATAGTGTAAAGGAGCGAAGTTCTAGTAAGAAAGGTACTTATTAGAGACGAAGCTCAAAGCCTCAGATATAGAAGGACGGAACTTCTGTATTGGTATAGCTCAACAAAGATTGTTGAAGGGTACTTTAATCAAGGTGTTGTAAAAGGTTTACTCTTCACCAGAAGAAGAGTTAATAGTGGTTAAATCTTGGACTAGAGTTTCCAAGGATTGGATTAGGCAGAGGCTGAACCAGGATAAAAATCGCTGTTTGCATTTCCTTACTAAGCTCATTTATATTTGTGTTACTTTATTCCGCATTAGAAACCCATTAAACATAAAAGGGAATTCTGAGTAACATACACTTACTCAGAAGCAACTTCAAAGCATCTTTCTGAAGTTAAGCGTGAACTCGAAAAAGAGTCATTCAACCCCCCTCTGACCTATTTTACACCCTTACTGGGTCCAACAACTATTCCTAGCTATCATATAACTAATGGAATAGCTATTCATTCTCGAGAGGGAGGAATAGCTATTCCATGAGTTGTATGATAGCTAGGAATAGCTATTCCATCTCGACGACGGATTCTAGGCAAATCCTTCACCTTTTTCCATTCGTTTTTCTCCTATTCTACGGAATAACCATTCCGCCAACCAAACGAGCCCAAAAGGTTAACTTGCTACTGAGAATATTGCTTTCTCTTCGCTTCATATTTCATGTATAAAGGCCCAAGGTCAATATCACTTATTGAATTTTGTATAAATTATTACAATCAATTTCATATTTCGGGTAATATTTGAGAATATCCAATGGGGAATCACTGAGATTGTGTTCGAAAATTTTTGAGTGTAAATACACGTTCCATATATCCATGCCCATTAAGATTTCGAGGATTAAAATTTTTTTCCCACGTTTACACCCACAAGGACCTTATCAGGGATTTCTTGTCTCTATTGGAGCGGATCTTATTGAGGAATTGAAATATAGAGAATATGAATGGAGAGTAAACACTATAGGTTTTGCAAAATTGGGTTTAGAGCAAATCTAACCATATTCCATTCCCCAAACCTCATTTTGCAAGATTTATATCATTTTTTCTCAAACCATCTTCCCCATTTTCCATTCCCCAAATCAAATTCACTTTAAAATAATAATATTAAACTAAATAAATAACAAAACACAAATAAAAAATAATAAAAGAACAAACGTAATATTATTTTAATCTATTCCCAAAATGAGAAATGCACCATTTCTTAGAATTCTATTTTGAAGATATAAGATAAGGGGAATGGTTGGACTTGACCATTCCCCATATTCATTCGCTATTTCGAAAAATTTTCTATAATGAGAAATTATTGGATTTGCCCTTAGGGAATGAAAGCCTTCTACCTGAACTTAACTGAACTTAATGGACCTGAACTGAACTTAACTTAACTAAGCTAAACTTAATGGACCTGAACTTAACTAAATTGAATTGAAATTAACATTAATACATTAATTATTAAAATAACAGTAAAATCAATAACTATTAAAAAATAAAAAATAATTTATACTAATCATTAAAAATCGAACTAAAAAATATTAATTAGGATTATATGTAATAATAAATAATTATAAACAATAAAATTAATTGCACGAACGTAATAAAATTAGTTTTAATAAAATATTAATTATAATTAATATAAATATAAACAAATAGTTATAATATATTATGATAAATAATTATTAATATATATAACAGTTATACTAATACGTACATATATCTTGTAATAAATAAAATAATTTTAATAACATTAATAATAAAATAAGTTATAATACGTAAAATTATTTAATTATAATTTTGTTATCCGAATAAAAATTATCGTGATAATTACATGTGAATAAAATTATCACTTATTATTGGATTATAATAGAGACCATGAGCGGGACAGCAGTTACTGGAACTTCTTCCCGTTCAGGAGGATTGAATAATAGAGACGCGATGACATCATCTCGCGGAGGCTCCAGTTGCTCGGAACTGCCGTCTTCAGCGATGGAAGACCAGAAGCGCAAGGGTAGAGAAGACGATTCAGCGGAGCAGAGGAGGTGAGTTTCGAGTTTTCGAGTTAATTACCGATTATTAGTACACAATACATTATTAGTATAATATTTCGCTCTTTTCAACGTATTATGTTCTTCTTCTTGGCTATTGTGCTCATTAAGTGTAATATAGGTAAACGTGACCACCATTTTGTCGAGATTGTTTAAAACTCATATTCTAAGAGATTTGGATATGGAGCTGGCGCCCCGGTTGATGGCGCGTATTACATCATGTTCTGTTTGTTTTCTATTTCATATTTTCGATCAGTCCCCTGTTCTATGTCTCTTTCCCCGTCTCCCATTCAAAAATTGTTTATTTTTCTCTTGTTTTTTCAATTTTTATCTTACAAAAATTCGACACTTGGCAGTTTTTAAATGGGAGACAGGAAAGGGACAAGGAATTGGGGACATAGGATTTTTTTCCTATACTTTCTTCTCAAAAATATTTTCCATTGCAGAATTGGACCATTTATACATATTTGTGAATGGAACTTTGAGTGAATTTGCTGGATTTTTCAGGAATTATGCAATAAATTGGGTTAACTTTGTCTGGAACAGTGTTTTTGTTTCCAATGAAATTGATCCCACACTATGTAAACAATGTAGTCAGGGTAGGGTAGCATTGCCATTTTGTGCTTAGGACTAATGTATTGGATTCTAGAACTGATATAGTTTCAGTCACCTCAATCTTCCATTTGAATTTTAAAGTCCAGTTTTCAAAATTTAGAGATTAGAGAATCCTAGTACATAATGGTGGAATCCTAGCAATAAGATGCAGAAAATCTAGTTATTCTCACTATCCCTATAATTGTTCTAGTTTAACACTAACTCTACTTCTGTCAATATGATGTTGAGTTTGGATCCGCTGATGCAAAAAGTAAAGGCCGTGGATCATCATCTACAAAGAGACCTCGTGCTGCAAAAGTTCACAATCTATCAGAGAGAGTGAGAGTTTTTTTTGTTGATTATATTGCCAAATGTTCATATAATGACTAGTAGGTGTTAAATTAGGTCTGGAACGTGGTTCCATGCGCTAATTCTCCGATTGACGTTTTACTCTTGACGCTCCTTTTTCTCGTGACTTGATGATACCTGCAAGATAAAATCGTCGCTATGGGGGCTAGCCGTGTAACCGACGTAGCCTCTCCGATGCTTAAGTTAGATCGGATTTAAGTGAGGAGGCAAGAAGTAATTTCTTGTGAATTCAGAATATGTACCTTTGCATGATGACCAAAGGCTTTTTTATACTCCACGAACGTCTTCTGGTCTGATCTAAAGACGTGAATCCACCAGAGTTCCAGCTTGAGTGAATCTTTATTTTGTTGATAAGATAAAGCTTATCTGAATTGAGAGTTCCAATTATTGATGTCTCTTTTGAGGACTTAGACTCTTAATTGGACTCTATGTTCCTGAGGAGCCGAGGTCTCCCAGGCGAACAAACCGACTCAGCTTGGTGATCGCCTGAACTTTCCTCTGATATTTGGGGAAGACTTGGTTTCTCCCTACTTTGGGGCGGATCCCATCCGCCTGAATGAACAACGGGATTTTACTTTTCGGGGTGGATGAGAACCGTCTA
>CATIWQ010105944.1:0-11529 GCA_949673415.1 Euphorbia schlechtendalii
GTCATACCAAACAAAATATCCCTTGTTTATACAGAACTTTTTCCTCAAAATTTTGGAAGAAAATGATGCACAATAATGAGCATGGGGTTTTAGAAGCCCAAGAGACTATTGACCATCTCAAGTAAAAAATAAGCCAATACAAATTACGTATTGAAACTGCTCAACATATTGAGTCTCCAAGTCCTTTTGAGTTTATTTCCAGAAAACTTAAAATGCAAAAAGGACAATTGTCTGAAAAAATAGATGGTTGAGGCTTATATGGAAGCCATGAAGAAAGACATGATGAAAAATCTTGGCATTGAAATTCAATCTGATCTTTCTTTAACTGCTTCTACAATTGGGGAAGATATGATTACAGAAGCTAAAAATGCCAGTGCTGAGGCATTAGCAGAAGCTGGAGAAGCTAATATGTTACAAGATTCCCAAGATCCTTTTGCTGGAGAATCTGAATTGCCAATAGAGAAATTACTTAAAAATGTTGAGCAAGAAGTAGCAAGAAAATTAAAGGGTAAAGAAGAATAATTGAAAGGCGCCTGCCCACGCGCCAAGTTGCTGTTAGGTCACTGTTACATTTATAAAAGTAAATAGTAACCTTTTGGATTTGTCAGGAAGAATAATTGAATGCATTCATAATGCATTTCAATTATTTCAGACAAAGCATAATGCTTTGTCCTTTTCTTTTAGTGGACAGACCATCATTTCCTGTTCGTTTTTCCTTTTCTTTTCTCTTCTTTGACAGGCCACCTTTTCCTGTCTGTTTTCTTTTCCTTTTATTTTCTGTATGTAATCTTTTAATAATTTGGATTGTAATAATTTTTGAATTCCGCCCCTATATATTCCTTTCTCTTTTGTATTTGAGGGAGAAGTTTTTGAGAGGTTTTATTTTTGGAGTGTTTTGTAATTAAATGAGTGGTGTGAAAGTTATCTATAAACATTAAGGAGGAGATCATAGACTCGCTCCATCGTGTACTCGATAGGTATTTTATTTTTATTTTAAGCTTGTAATAATTTGTTAAGTTTGTAATACATTTTTATTATTAATAGTATTTTCTTCAGCTCCTCTAATATGAAGGGCTAATTTCTTGTGTTAAATAATACTATAAATGCTTCTGGATTATAACATGTTTTATGCTGTTATGAAGACTGAATATGCATGATGAAATTTTAAGATATTTTTATATGCTGAGATTATAGGATGAAACTTTGAAATTTAATTTAGTATAAAAGTTAATTAGGATAGCTATTTGGAATTTTTGGCATGTTAAGTTTTTAGTATGAAAACGGACTAGGTTAGATTTTCTAAGGCAGTCAGAATTTTATGATTAGACCCTTGTCGTATTCAGCCGTGGTTAGGTGTTTTATGTTGACCCTGCTGAAAATAATTTATCTTGACAGCTTTATTAAATCTTGTAAATTTATCCCTATGCTCTGTAATTTGTATTAACCTGCTTGGCATGTTAATTGGTTTAGTTAGCTGTGTTAATTGAATTTTATTCTAGTTAAGATTTTATTGATTTATCCTATATCTTAATGTATACATGTATTTAGTATTCCTTTATGTATGATCCGGTCTTGCTTGCATGGTATGACACGTGAGACATCGAAATGCATAGTATTGTTTCACGTGGCACATGATCCTGCAGCCGATGGTTACCCCTACGGTCTACAAAGTGCTACCCTCATTTCCAATTGGGACACGTTTTACTCTTCTCGAACTATCACATAATTAAAATTAAAAATAAAAACAAAAATTCTAATAATAAGAAAAAGAAAAAAAGGACTATAGCAGCTTACATAGCTTACACATGGCACGAGGCCGTACTTACATCTGCCCCCTCTTTAGGACGCTCTTACGCATTCCATTGGTCCTCCACTGCGGGCCCCACTCCCCATTCTGTAGGTCCCATTCCTTGCCACGTTGCCTTCTTTCAACCAATGCTTTAACGCTACTGTTCCACGCGTGTAAGCCCTCCACACGTGTCAACTTCACTGCCCCCTATAAAGTCATCGCCTACCTCTGCGTATCCGTCACCTTCTCCTGAAATTTCATCCGGAAAGAAAAACAGAGAGAGAAAGCGCTGCGGTGGCTCTAGAGAGAGAAAGAGAGAGAGAGGAAAAATGGATAGTAGAGGCGGATGCTGTATAGCCAGATCATACGGCGGAGGTGGCTATGATATTTCGAATATCGATCGAATCATGATGAAATTCCGTCCAATCGCTCCTAAGCCGGCTAACGGAAACTCTGTCTCCCCTGGATCTTCGCCGGAGATGAGTGAAACGAGTCCTAGGTCTGGCAGGGGTAAGAGGAGGTTAAACAGGCGGTGCAATAGCGGTGGCAATAATCGTAAGAGAAAAGCACAAATCGAAGAGAAAACAGACGCAGCGGTGGTCACTTTGCCTCTCCTTCCGGAGACTCCCGCTCTCTTAAAAGAACCAGCGGAGGTTGGCGTGATATCGCCAAGAGAAACGAAGAGCTCGCCGACGTGGCTGAGTTTTGGAAGCGATAAGATAGATCGGACGGTGGAGGTGATCAGATCTTGCGTGAGGGTTGAATGCATAATGGACACGTGGGTGGATGTGGATGGATTAGGGCGTACGGACGTGGAGAGGTGTATGAATCTGGAGAGGGACAAGTGTCCAGGGTTTATATCAGACTGTTACTGGAGGGTGACGTGGACGAACGAGGCGTATAAGAAGATGGTGAGAGAAGAGGGTGGAGGAGAGGTGGTTGTCTGGTTGGCTATGAAAGACAAGGCGACGGTGACGGCGGCGCAGTCCAGCAGCACGGCGTTCACGTGCCGCGTAAGGGTGCAAAACCAGAAAAGTAACGGCAATTCAAAGAGTTCTGCTATAACGATACCCTGTGACGTCTGGAGAATGGACGGCGGCGGCTTTGCGTGGAGATTAGACGTTGCAGCCGCTCTCTCTTTAGGCCGCCGGTAAAAGGGAACGCCAAAAAGTCCCCTAAACTCAACTCTTGTATATATTATTTGTCAGTACCGCATTGGACTTGCCAGCTTTTAACCTAGGAAACCTAAAGTATGTGCATAATTTTGGCCCACTCTTGAAGTTTGCTTTTTGAGTTTTAATTAAGTGCCGATTTGAAAAATATGGATGAGATTCGGAAAGAGTTGGGTCCTTGTAGGGGCTTTTGTTGAGAGTGCTGTTGCAAGAGTGGGCTTTTCACAGGTGGGGGGATCAACCTAATTTTAGGCTCAATACGACGTCGGATTACTTTCCTCACTGAGTAAGTTGATGAAGCTGATGTTAAAAGTATAAATTAATTATGTTGTAGGCTTCAATTATAAAGGATGGATTCTCA
The DNA here is from genome assembly GCA_949673415.1 of Euphorbia schlechtendalii. Taxonomy (NCBI): domain Eukaryota; kingdom Viridiplantae; phylum Streptophyta; class Magnoliopsida; order Malpighiales; family Euphorbiaceae; genus Euphorbia; species Euphorbia schlechtendalii. The sequence goes on from CATIWQ010105944.1 coordinate 3,323, forward strand.
AGTATTTATAATTGTGCATATGATATGTGTGTTCTCACAAGTGTACGTGTAAATATGTGTCTGAACTGTTGAATTATCTTTAATTTAATTTTCTTTACGGTTCAATTAAAAAAAGAGAATCCAGAGGAAACGTGAAGTAATTGAGAACGAAATAGTGATGTAACATCAGTCACCTGCTTGTCCAGAATAATAATAATTCAACGCATATAAATTGGGCATTTTTTTCAGTACTATAGAATAAAGAAAAAACCAAAACATAGCAATGCAATGCTATTTTAGGCACAATATTTAACATTTCAACATAACTGTCTATTAAAAATATCCTATAGTTTGCTTTGGAAATTAAAATACAGGAACTGCTAACAGCTCATGGAGCAGTATGAAAGTGTCCCTTAATTTAAATTGTCATCTATATTTTTGAGATACACGAAAATCTCTTTATTTATAGAGAGACTATTGTTACGGAGCGCCAATAATCTAACCTCGTTACACTATGGCTTCTGCAAATTTTATATGCGTTGCATTTGAATACGCAAGGTACAGTTAATCCAGCGATAAGACAGAATGTAAGTGCTAAAATTATTTCTATGAAATTATGTTCACTGTGCAGTTAAATTGCGTATTTTGAAGTGTGTAGCACAAAAAGAAAACATAGCAAATTGTGTTTCAAACAAAATATCATAGTTTGTGTAACGGAACATAACACAACAAAAATATGAAAATGGAAAAGTGCTGGTTGATTGTAAAGAAGTTTAATTTGGTAATTAGTTTGTGTTGGCCTAAACGTATGGCTTGGCAGACTTCATTATTGAATTCCTTTTAAAGCCTACAAAGATTTCCTTTTAAAGCCCACGGTTTGTGTTATTGGCCCATTCATTTCTCGTGAGCCTGGCTTACCTTGTAACCCTAGCTATATAAACAACTCTTTACCCTTTCTCTCTTCATCTTGTCATTTTCTTTTTTCAGTTTTGTATTTCCCTCTCTCAAAACCTAAGCCCATTTCATCTTCTTCTCCATTCTTCTTCCTTTTCTGTAAGTCGTCAAACCTTGAGAGGTCTCTATGATGGCAATTTTGGTTAAGGCGTAACTAAAGGAAGCCTGCTTGGATTTGAGGTTGAAGAGAGCTGAAATCTATTTGGGAAAATCAAGATCCTGAGGGTTATCGGTTAGTTTGTATTGGTTTCTTTGTTTTACTGTGTATTTGTGATTTCTTCTCTTGTTAAGAAGAAATCAATGGCCATCTTGTCTTTTCTCTGTGTTGTAACGATTCATCTAATTTACTTTTTTTGTATTTGAGAAAGACTAAAAGTCTTGGCCTGAAATCTTGTAAAACTTTGGCACTTTTCTTTTGCCGATAGATGAAAGTCACTGGAAACCGTGCACCTTGCATTGGTTGCATCCCGTCACTAGGCCAACAGGAAGCAAGTAAAAATCTTTTGCGTTTGATCTATTTTCTGCATATTAATTTGTTTACATGCATGTTATTAAAACTATGAAACTTGGCTTAAAATCACACATATTGGTCTCAGAGCAAGCTTTTCTTGTTTAAGATCTTATTTCAGATTGCTTGAAATATATCTAAGGTTTGCTGCTTCCGCTTGTAATTTTTTATCAAGTTTGTTACAAGTCATTATTTACCTACTAACTTGTGTTGGTCCTATAGATGGCTTGTAAACAACCGCGGGGGGGGGGGGGGGGGGGGGGGGGTGAATGCGAATCTTAGTTACTTTTAAGATTTTAATAAAAATCTGTTTCGCCAAGTTAAGTTTTTATATGCATGCTGAGTTGCGATATAAAAATTGTATAAACTACTCAGCAACGCTGGCACAATTTATCTTCAATCTTTTGCTAAGTACTTTATTCAGCATAGATTGGTTTTTCAAGCAAAATAAATAAACGAAGAGAGATGATGAATGAGCTGGATAAAGTAAAAGCTAAAAGTGAAAGTTTAGAACTTCAACACTTGAATTTTATCCTGGTTCGGCCCCTAACCTACCTCCAATCCCCGGATACCTTCTCCAAGCTTTAATCCACTAGTGTTCGTTCCTTACATAGGTAGAGAAGCCTTTACAACGGGTAGACACAGTTTTACAGAAAGTACCTTCCTAACTACTGCTAGACTCAGTTTGGGTACCCTTCCCAAACTGATACTCAGATTTAAATGAAAAGATTGCGAACTGAATTTAACTTATAGAAATGTTGAATCCTTACAATGTTAAATCTAAGGAAATTTCTCTCTATTACAAACAAATTTGGAATTAGTGTTTGCTGATTGCTTGAGTTTAGAATTTCTTGAAGCTGAGAGTAATTTCAAAAAGTTTCAGGTCTATAAGAAATTTGAAGTGATTCATAAAGTTTCAACGTCTGCTTCAATCTTCTATTTATAGTTGAAGCTCTGAGAAGTAGCCATTGCAAACTTTTTGAGGTCGCTGATCTTCAATTTCTCTTCTCTTCAAATCTTTCGAATCTTCCTGTTGGAGACAAATTCCAGGATGTTTAGAGATAGAAATTTGAATGTTGAGGCGCGATAACATTCCGTTGACAAAATCTCGTTTTGTCTTCAAGAAATTCGGTTGAGAGAGGCACGATATTGCAACGTGGAATCTTCATATTGATTGAATTGCTGAAATTGGCAGAGACTCGTGGAGACACTAGAAAACGGTGCATGTCAGATGATTACTTTTGCGTTGGACTTTAGTGAGGGAATCCGACATTCCGTGCTGACACCTTTTATCTTGTGAGGACCATTGAAAATATTCCTTAATTTCAGTGCTATTATTCCTGAAAAATATCTAAGGAATATTCTGTTTCTCACAGAATTTGTTAGTAGCACGTGTGTCATTCAATGTCATAGAAAACAATCTTTTAATTAAAAACTAACTCAACACAGCTGATTTTATATGCTTCTAAACTATGTAGTACTCAGCACAGACTCAGCTTTTCCTATTCTAAGCCGTAACTTAATTAATTACTCAGCAAAATTGAGTTGTTTTCCCTTAAACAAACTCTAGTGTGCTTCATTAATTAAGAGTATACTTAGTACTCAATTAATTTCACTAACCTAGACAGTTTGCTATTTCCAAAACATTAAAGTACTATGAGGTACTATTAACTTGGGTTCTACAACTTGTTTGTTTCTTGTTCTTTCTATAGGTATTTAAATTGATCGCAATTAGCCTTTGTGGACTATCTGTGCTAGACTCGTAAAAATCCCTTGCTCTCTAGAACAGTTAGTTTCCTATCTCTAAAAACTTATGGTTGAGTGAAAATTTCTTCCTCAAGGTAACATCTTTTCTTATACACCTATGATGTGGTATGCTCTCTCTTTTTGTGTTGCTCTTACTCAAAACTTGACTTTCATTTTTTCCATTCTTGTTATTGTGTTGAGTCTCAACTATCTTCTTTGAGGATAAAGTCATACTTACTTGTTGTGTTTGTTATTTGTCTTGGATAAGATGTCTGTTGCTAAAGTAAGTTTAGAGAACTTTAATGGTAAATGTGATTTTGCTTTGTTGAAAGGTAAAATTAGGAACGTTCTTGTTCAACTTAAGTGCCATAAGGCACTTTCTGGTATAACTAGTCTTCCTGCATCATTAAAAGATGAGGAAAAAGATGATATGATGGAGCAAGCTTACTCCACCATTATCTTGAACTTGACTGATTCTGTGCTTAGAAGGGTTAAGAATGAAAAGACTGCTCCTGCTTTGTGACTAAAACTTGAATCCCTGTACATGATTAAAAATCTGGCTAACATGTCTTTTTTAAAAGAAAAATTGTTTAGTTTTAAGATGAACCCTTCTAAAACTATTGATGAGAACTATGATGATTTTCAAAAACTTGTTATTGATTTAGAAAATACTTCGAGGTCATACCTGAAGAGAACCAGTTTATACTTCTTTTAAATTCTATTAGTGATAACTATAAGAAATGTTAAACATGATTTAAAATATGGCAGAGAAACTTTGGGAAGTGGATGATATTATAAATGCTTTGAGAATGAGCGAACTTGAAATTAAAGGTGATAAAACCAAGGGTCAATCACATGATCAAGCATAAAAAGTTTAGTAATAAAAAGGGCAATAAAAAGAAGTATAAGCAGAGTAATAACCCAAATTCCCAATAGAATAATAATGTGACTCTGAATAGTGATAATAAAGCTAATTGCCTGAAAAATGTTATTTGTCATCACTGTAATAAAAGGGGTCATATTAGAAGATTTTGTAGGGGAAGAATTAAGCAACAAAATGATAATAATAATGTGGGAGATGTTGTTAGTAACACTATTGAATTAGAAGACATAGAAGCCTTGATTGTAGGTCAAGACAGGGATCAAGAATCATGGATTCTTGGTTCTGGCTGCACCTTTCATATGGCCCCTAAAAGGGAATGGTTCATTCACTATTATAAGATTAAAGGAGTGAATATTTTGATGGGTAATGACTCTTCTTGTGAGATCTTAGGTATAGGAACCATTGTTTTCTTGACTTCAAATGGAAATAGAATTGCATTAACTGATGTAAGGCATATTCTTAACTTGAAAAGATAGTTGATTTCTTTAAGTCACCTTGAAAGTAAAGGTTTTAACTATTAAGCAAAGGATTGTATTGTTAAGGTTTTCAAAAATACAACTTGTTTGATAAATGGAAATTTACTAAATGGTTTATATTATCTTGCTGCTCATGTTGTTATTGGTTCAAACTTGTTTGCCTCAAATAGTGATAAGATTGACTTATGGCATAAGAGGCTTGGTCAAATTGGGACCAAAGGTTTAGATTCCTTAATCAGTAAAGGAATCCTGAATTTACCTAAATCTAAGAAATCTGAAACTGTGAAGTATGTGTAATGGGAAAATCACATAGGAATAGCTTTAAAACATCTATCCATGAACCAAAATATTGTCTTGAGTATATCCATAGTGATTTATGGGGTTCTTCCTTTGTTCCTTTGTCTTTCTCTGGATCTCAATCTTTGTCACCTTCATAGATAATTTTTCTAGGAAAGTATGGTTCTTTTTTTTAAAGAACAAAAATGATATGTTTGATAAATTTAAGGAATGGAAAGTTCTTGTTGAGAACCAACTTGATTCAAAAATTAAATTTTTAAGAATAGATAATGGCATTGAGTTTATTAACCTGTAATTTAATCTTTTTTATTATAAATATGGTATAACTAGGCATATAACATGTGCTTACACACCACAACAAATGGTGTGGCAGAGAGATAAAATAGGACCATTTTAAATAAGGTTAGATGTATGCTATTTGAGTTTAGTTTGAATTCTAGATTTTGAGTTGAAACTGCTTAAACAGCTTGTTATCTCATTAACAGATTCCCTAATTCCACCTTAGATTTTAAGTCACCAAATGAAATTTAGTATAAGAGATCACCTAGTTACTCACATCTAAAGTTTTTTGGGTGCACTGCCTATGTTCACTCAAAACCTTCCAAATAGGAGCCTAGAGCCAAGAAATGTATATTTCTTGGCTATCCTAATGGTATAAAAGGATATAAATTGTATTCTTTGACCAAAGAAAAAGTTATTATCAGTATATATGTGATCTTTAATGAGTCTGAATTTCCTAAGTCTATCTTCGATTGTCAAAACAATAATATTTAAGTCAGCAAAAGGAATCTTGGTTTGAGGTGCAAGTAGATAAGCTTGAGAACAATGATGTTAACATTGATCCTCCTCCTCAAATTGAAAATCAAGTTAATAATGACCAAGAGTATAATTTAAATGAACAAATAGATGAGTTTGATCATGGTTTAAATTAAAGAACTAATGTTGATAGTTATAATCCTGTTATGGATAGGTCTAGAAGAGAAATCACACATTATGTTTATTTAAATAAGAACATAAATGATTGTAATTACTCTGAGTGCATTGATTTTGCTGCCTATGTTGCTGGTTTTGTTGAAAGTATTGAACCTAGATCATATTATGAAGCCACTAGATCCAAACATTGGAATAAGTGGCATTTTGGCTATGAAAGATGAAATAGCATCTTTAGCCAAGAATGAAACTTGGGTCCTTGTCCTTAGACCATCAGGTAAAAAGGTTATTAGCTGTGAATAAGTGTTTAAAAGAAAATCTGAAATTCCTGGTTTAGAGAAGGAAAGATTTAAGGCAAGAGTGGTTGCCAAGGGTTTTTCTTAAGTTGATGGTATTGATTATCATGAGATTTTTTCACCTTTTGTGAAGCATGTCTCCATAAGAATAATTCTATCTATAACTTCCTTGTATGATTTAAAGTTAGAGCAATTAGATGTCAAAATTGCTTTCCTCCATGGAAATCTTAATGAAAAGCTTTATATGGCTCAACTAGAAGGTTTTGAGGAAAATGGAAAATTAAATCATGTTTGTCTACTCAAGAAATCTTTGTATGGTTTGAAACAATCTCCTAGACAATGGTATAAAAGGTTTGATGAGTTTATGCTTAAGCTTAATTTTAGTATATCGGATTTTGATCCTTGTGTTTATATTTTGAAAGTTGAAGATGATTGTTATCTGTATTTGCTTTTGTATGTTGATGATATGCTAATTGCTTGTAAGTATAAGATTGAAGTTGATAAACTTAAGCTAAAGCTAAACTCTGAATTTTGAAATGAAAAGTCTAGGAGAAGCCAAAAGAATTCTTGGCATTAATATCTTTAGAGACAGAATTAAAGGCACTCTTATGTTAACTCAAAGTGACTATATTGAAAAGGTTTAAAATTTCTTTGGGTTAAGTAATTTGAGGAATGTTTCTACTATCATAGGATCTCAGTTTAAACTTAGTGCAACTAAAACTTTAAGTGAAGATGATTATACTTCTATGTCAAATGTCCCATATCAAAATTTGATAAGATCTATGATGTATGCCATGATTTGCACTAGACCTGATATTACCTATGGTGTTAGTCTTGTTAGTAGGTTTATGAGCAAGCCAAATAAGTCACAGTGGATGGTTGTTAAGTGGTTAGCTGGATATTTGAAACTTTCTTCCTCAAATTGTTTACTTTATAAGTATGCTAAAAATGGAAATGTTTCTATTGAGGGCTTCTATGATTCTAATTATGTAGCAGACCTTGATATAATAAAGTCTATAACTGGTTTTTGCTTTACTTTGGGTGGAAATGTTTTAAGTTGGGAAGTCTTCATTGCAACATATTGTTTCTCTCTCAACTATAGAGACTGAATACATTGCCTTGATAGAGGCAATAAAAGAGGCATTGTGGCTGAAAGGGATTGTGTCTAAGTTAGGTTTAAAATAGGAAAAGGTCAAAGTTCGTTGTGATTCTCAATCTACTATACACTTGTGTAAAATAGTGTCTTTCATTAAAGAACTAAACATATTGACATAGAACTTTATTTTGTGAGAGACATTGTTAATACTGGTTATGTTATAATTGAAAAAATTCATACTAATATTAATCCAGCTAATATTCTGACTAAGTGTGTTCTTGTTTCTAAATTTCATGCATCTTTAGGAAAATTGCAAATGGTGTAGTACTTAAATTTTAACTGAGTATTTGTGTCTTTGTATGTTATCTTGTATTTATCCCTATGCAAGGGAATTCCTTGGAGGCATTTGTGGAATTTGGTAGAAGGATGAAGCTGCTGCCAAGGAGGAGATTTGTTTGCCCAAAGTTATGGCTTGGCAGACTTCATTATTGATTTCCTCTTGAAGCCTATAGTTTGTTATATTGGCCCATTCATTTCTCTTGAGCCCAGTTTGCCTTGTAACCCTAGCTATATAAACATCTCTTTACCCTCTCTCTCTCTCTCTCTCCATCTTCTAATTTCTTTTCACAATTTTGTATTTCTCTCTCTCAAAATCTAAGTCTATTTCATCTTCTTCTCCATTCTTCTTCCTTTTTTGTAAGTCATTAAACCTTGAGAAGGTCTCTGTGATGGCAACTTTGGTTAAGGCGTAACAAAAGGAAGCATGCTTGGATTTGAGGTTGAAGAGAGCTGAAATCTGTTTGGGAAGATCAAGATATTGAGGGTTATCAGTTAGTTTGCTATTGGTACACTACAAGAAAATTCACGTTTTGTAATGGAAAGCTTGCAATGGAAAATTTTTAGTTGCAAATCCCTTAGCTTGCAATGGAATCTGCAAAGGAAAAAGTTTTCCCTTGCAGATTTATTAGAGTTAAAATACCGAAAATGTTTGCAATGGAATTTGCAATTGTTTCAAAATTCCGTGACAAAAAAAAGCGGGAAT
>CATIWQ010105971.1:0-20974 GCA_949673415.1 Euphorbia schlechtendalii
ATATATATATATATATATATATATATATATATATATATATATATATATATATATGAATTGGAAATGAAATAATTACAATTAAGTCCTTAAATTCTTAATTATTTGCAATTAATTTCAGAAAGTTCTATTAAATTGGATCAGATTTTTTGACACGATTGACCTGTTCACAGCCAGACCAGGTATTGCCAACAATAGTATGGTTGATTAATGATTTAAGAATCATGAAATTTTGTGGTTATACATCAAATTGAGCTAAAATTTTTGAAAAGTTATACTATTAATCCAAACATAAATTTTGAAAAAGGGATACATTATCACACTTCAGCCCTTGTTTGAATTTTCGTTGTATGATATGTTACAAACTAATTAAATCTCTTTTTTGGTTGCATGGTTTATTCAATAATAAAATTATTTCATGGTTCTTAAAATCATGAAAAATAGCATTTTGGATTTAGTGATTCTCCATATAATTAAACTAAAATTTTGACCTAATGCACAGTTTATCTCTTAAACTTGGCCTCAAAAGCCGAATGATCACTTGAATTTTAAAAAATACCTTGTTACCCCCTAAACTTTCAAAAATGCACCAATATGCCCATCAACTTGTAAAAAAAGGCACCAATTTAGCTCTTAAGTGCCATGTGTCAACTTCTAATGGAAAGAGAAATGACATATTTGAAAAGTCAAACCAACTAGAAGGTGACACATGACATTTAAGGGCAAATTGGCACTCTCTTTCAAGTTGATGGGTTGACCGAATGCTCTATAAAATTAAGGGGATCATTTTACTTTTAAGATCAAGTTTAGAGAGCAAATAATGCATTAACCCATTTTTAAAAAACCGCAAAATACCATATCTATCAATACAAACACAATTTTTTTTGTACTTCAATGGTAATCTTTCAATAATCAATAAGCAATACATTCAAAGAAACAAAAGGTAACAATCCCATTCATCCCTATATATTAAATAATCGGATACATGGACAAGATTATGTGCAAACTGATTCATAGATTATATAACAAACTTAAAACTAACATCTTCAAAACAATTAACCAATAAACGACAATCATCTAAGATCAATCCCAACAAAAATAAAGCTTCACTTTATTATTCAAAAAGTCCACAATTAAGATAGCATCAATCTCTATAAAGTCAAAACAACCATGCTAAATGTTTCAATAGATCAATTAAAATGTGATAAATTTTATTATATTGTAATATGTAATAACTACCCTAATTTTCTCAAACTAGATAGTTACAAACTTCATCTTTATCCTATTTAAATTTTTAAATATACAGCAAACATTGCGCATGGACCTATACAACATCTAGAACTGCCTTATTTCTCATTGTTTCACTGTATCTATAATTTTTAATGGCATTATTAATTACTTAAATTTGTATAATTATAATTAATTAACAATTCTATTTTCAAGATAGAGGTATAATTCTACATGAAATGAAACACTATCACAAAGATAATACTAGATACAATCTTATTAGATTACAATTAGACTCTGTTCTCTTCGATTTTTGAAAAAAAGAACTGAACTTAACTGAATTGAACTTATTTCAATGTAAATTTATAACTACATATAGTTGAACTTAACTGAATTGAATTGTAGTTGAAGAGAAAAGAGCAATGCTACTTAAAACAATTTTAAGACTATATTTAAATCAATATAAAAGTTTCGATATGTTAAATATACGGTTTCTTGTTCATATTGTTCATTTCTCCCATTGATTTCTGAGACGGAGCATGAACATCTTTTATTTGTTTTGCACTCGAATTTGATCACAATTTCTCTGTAGCACGGTCATGTTCACACGACGTCGTAGCAAGGTGGTGAGGGAGGAGGAGGAATGACAGACGAGGAGTTTTAATTTTTACAAACATTAGGCTTAGCTTTGACTTTCTCAATTTCCCGTTTTATTTTTTCTGAGAGACGAAGTCCGTTTTTCTAATTTCCATTTTTCTGATCTTTCCCCAAATCTCTCCTTCTTTCTTCTCCTCTCTCTTCCGCTATGTGAAAGTGCAACTCGAAGGCAAAACCAGGCCGATACTACGTACTGATAGATTTTTTTCCTTTACTCTATCAATCGACCTTTTCTATATCTATTTGCTCTCGGATTCCACTCTCGATTTGCTTCACTACCCTGTAGGTGACTGCACAATTTCTCTCTTTTTTTAATCTGATCGTTTCTCATCTTTTCCCTTCTCGTTGACTTGTTTTATGTTTTGATTTACCAGTTCCATCTAATTCTTAGGGTTTGGTCGCAATTTTTATTGCTGATTGTGTTTGTTTTGAAGCTTAATTTTGCATTGTTATTTTTTATGCTCCGTAGTTTCATTTGATTCTAAATTATGAAATATCGTCCGGACCACTCCGAGAAATTGAGAGGATAGAATATCGTTGATAAACCCGCCATATTGTTTGATTGCGTTCCTTCTGTTACATCTGGAGTTGTGATTAATGAGTTTTTGCCTTTCTTGGAGCATTGATGCATATGGTTTTGGTTTTGTGATGAACGGTGACTGCAGAAATTACTATTATGACTTTTTTGCATGTGTTGGAGTTTGCATTTTTTTTTGGTTTTAAAGGCTCTTGCATTAGGGGGATAGGTTGCTTATTGATGTTGTTGATTTTAACATGGTAAAATTGCAATTTTAAGGTTTTTCGCGGATAATGGAACATAGTTGGGTGCTGGCTCACTGTATACCATTCCTGTTTAATTATTTTGTGAAAACTCCCCAATATCGTGTTGTTCATTTATCACTCCGGTGGTCATTTCATGAGTTCTATCTGCTCTTACATATTATTTGATTTTTCTTACTCTTTGGAAGGTTGAAATTCACATGCGAATTCTATCGCTTCATGTAGGAAGACACATCTAATGAATATATTTTGTAGCACAACCTTGTATTCATTTTTACTTATTTTATGCTTTTGGTTTAATAGAGAATATTTGATATTAGACTATAGATGCATTTCTCTATAAGAAGAGACTTTAGCAATTTATAGCATATGGTATTCTTTGCAAATAAAGAGGTGATTTGGTAAGAAATTTTAATAAGCTTGCGATTACTGAATATTTTGTACTTAAGTTATGTAATCCTATAGCCAAATATAAGCTAAGCTATGTTAATTGGATGTCTATTTTATTGTGTTAGGGATTACTGCAATGCACCGCGTTGGTAGTGCAGGGAACACATCCAACTCTAATCGTCCACGCAAAGAGAAGAGGGTTACTTACGTGCTGAGTGAGGCTGATGATACAAAGGTGAAGTTTTGTACTCATTTTTCTCTATTTTTTGTATTTTGGCTAGGTGTAAAGGATTGAAGTAGCTTTCCTTTATATGTGCGTCGTATTTATGATTATTTCTTTTTGTGGTAGTTTGTTCGTAAGTTTACACGGTCATCAGCATTTTTACTTTTATGTAGTATAGGAATATCTGAGATATTTTAATGAACTTGCGACATTGAATATCTTGCTAAAATACTTCTTTTGATGGTGTAATATTTAATGATACTTCTATTCTGTAAACATCATAAACATTGAAATGAGTCTTTTCATGATTTCAGTTGTATCTTGTATGACTGCAAAATTCACCTTGTCTGAAATTTTAGATTCTGCATGCAGATACTTTTGGAATTATGTTATCCAACATATTGTCAAACGTGTCGTTGCTTCATCTGAAAGGTTCCTATATATGATGTTGGAAACTTACAGGAGTTTTAATATCTGGAACACGAGCCTGATGTCGTTGCAGTTGGTTTGATACATCTAAGTTACCATAAAATATTTGAAAAATTTAAGTTTCCTGCTTCTCATGTTTGAAATTCACTGGAGTTCTAATTTCTGAAACTTATACTCGATTTAGTTGCATATGATGCTATCTATCCGTTTAAATTACAAATATGCTACAGTCATCAAACCTGCTTTCCCAGGTAGATTTTACTGGATGAAATTGTTGTTAATGAAATTACAGGTCCTTATTTTCCTATTTTTTATATCTATTTTGTAGCATTCTGCTGGTGTAAATTGCCTGGCTGTATTAAAATCATCTGTATCAGATGGTTGTGATTACCTTTTCACTGGTAGTCGTGATGGCACGCTGAAGAGATGGACATTGGCTGAAGATTCTGCCTCCTGCTCTGCTACATTCGAGTCTCATGTAGATTGGGTACCTACTTTTACCTTGTCGCGTTGTCTTCAGTAATGCAGATGATATCTATTTGGTGGTCTCTGGTTAACGTAGATTTATCAGCTTATGTCAGTTAAACTGATTTTCTTTGTGGAGAATTGAGTAGGATTTTGAATGTTTTTTTTTTCAAATAGAATGTATTGTAATTTATCACAACATATATCAGAAGCCACTGCTAAAGCTGCCGTACAAAAAGGCATAATGAAATAAATTTTGACAATTTGATGCTTGTAATTTGAAAAATTAAGGATTTGGTGGTGATCTTTTTTTCCTTGGCCTGAAATTCGCAGATTGAACTTAGACATGGATTTGGGTATGGGATAACCCCTGAGTTTGACTGGAGTTTGACTGTTACTGTAGCTAAAAAACTACAAGTCTACAACCATAAATGAGCGATTTTAAAATTTTAAAATTTATTTTGGCAAACACATGAAAAAAGTCACATGAATGACCTTAAGTAAATGTGAGAAATGTGAACTTAGAAGTTAGACCTCTGTAAAACACTCTGTGCCTGGAATGGCATCAATCTATCTGGCCCCACCTGTTACCACCTGATCTCAGATAATTGAGTGTTTGCGGTTGTGCAGGTCAATGATGCTGTCCTTGTTGGTGATAGTACACTTGTTTCCTGCTCTTCAGACACCACTCTCAAGGTCTTTAACGTTTTGTATGCAATTAAGCATTCCTCTTAGAGTCAGATGGTTGGTTATTTCCTTGTTATTTAATTGATTGGTATTTTATACACCAGACATGGAGTTGCTTATCTAATCGAACATGTACCAAGACTCTACGTCAGCATTCAGACTATGTTACTTGTCTCGCAGCAGGAGAGAAAAATGTAATTTCTATTTCAATCAATATATGAATCTTATTGACTATATGAGTTAAAATATGTAGTCATGCTTCTAGGCATGACTGGTGTGCTCTTCCATGTTTTCTGTGTCATTTTCTGATCCTCTTCTAGTGTCATGCATTTTAGAGCAATATTGTTGCCTCTGGTGGCCTTGGCGGGGAGGTTTTCATATGGGACCTTGAGGCAGCGGTTGCTCCTGTATCAAAGTCAAATGATGCAATGGAAGATGATTGTTCAAATGGTGTTAATGGATCTGTTAATTCATTACCTATTTCAAGTTTGCGCACCATAAATTCAAGCAACAACATATCTATACATAATCAGTCCCATGGATATGTGCCGATCATTGCTAAAGGCCATAAAGAGTCAGTATATGCACTGGGTATGAATGATAGTGGAACTATTCTTGTATCTGGTGGAACTGAGAAGGTAGATTCTGCTATTTTTGTTACTGATGTACTTAATTTATTGTGTTAGTGTGGTTCATATATGCAAAGGTATCCGAGAATCGTTATGAAGATTTGCACAGCTTTGATGACTGTTCATTTTATGGTTTTGTGAGGTTGTTGTCACTTTTTATTTATTAAAATGAGAAAAATATGTCTGTGACCTTACAGGTTGTGCGTGTGTGGGATCCCAGAACTGGTTCAAAGGCTATAAAACTAAGAGGACATAACGATAATATCAGGGCTTTGCTTCTTGATTCTACTGGCAGGTTTGTTGGTTTTGAGGCCACAGCCGTTATAAATATTTTTACCTTAGCTTTACTGATTTGTACTTAAAGTTAATTGTAATTTGAGTTTCTTTTTTGGGGGGATTCCCGCTGAAGATCTTTTATTGAAACATCTGTTTTGATTTTAGATATTTATCTTACTTCTTTACATGTACATGGTTAAAAGATATAAAGAGTGGTGATTTATTCAATCATATGCATAACTAAGATTTTTATGCAATAGAGTGTTTATTGTTTTAGTTGTAATTGGAGCTGGAAGGATTTTCTACTTAAAAGTATCAGGTGATTGACAAAAGGCAACATAACAGAATGTGATAGGAGATGAAGAAGGGATAAGCGGAAATGAGTGTAAAAACTTGAAGATTATCCTTCGAATTCGATTTCTTAATTTGGAAGTTTCAAGAGGATATATTTTTTGTTAACTTGAGCTTGAAAACTCCTTGAATCTTGATGTTCGATGATTTAGATGGAAAACATCCGTTGGATGGATACTGTGGCCACGTGGCTGAAATATCAACTTTATCGTTAACTTAGTAATCAATTCTTGGTTGACTTTTAGAGTTGAAACAAGAAGAAAGCAATTAATAAGTGGGAGTAAGAGAGAAGTGAGTCAATTTTTGTATTAGAGTTGTAAGCAAAATGTGATTAAGAAGAAAATAAGAAAAGAGGGGAAATGGTGAGGATAGTTTCTTTTATTGAAGTTCTTTTCAAGCTCAGACATTTATACATTTTCCTGAATCCATTGAGATGACTCAGGATTAATTTATGCCAATTTCCAAGGAAAAATGATACTTCTTTGCTGCAATTACAATAATATCAAGTTAGAATCTCGGCTTGGCTCAAGAGGGAATGATGTCTCCCATCCTAAATTAGCAAATTGATGTGTTGATTTCTCTAAAACTAGTTGTAAATGTTATATGTTAAGTAATTTGTGATTTCTGTGCAGTGGGGTCTCGTATGATCAGTTGCTTGTCCGATGATTTTATTGCCTGATATTTGTTTCATTTAATCAGTTAAGAATTTCCAAATTTCATTCTTGCAGGTTTTGCTTATCCGGATCCTCTGATTCAATGATCAGGTGGAAAATTTTTTGGACATTTCTTCCTGTTTTTCGTTTTGTTATTGTCTTTTTAGTTTAGGTATCCTCCCGTTTCCTTCCTCCTATGTGTAAAATTTGTCTCTAATTGTGGCTTGTTTGTGGTATAGACTGTGGGATCTTGGTCAGCAGCGTTGTGTACATTCATATGCTGTGCACACAGATTCTGTCTGGGCGCTTGCCAGCTCTCCATCATTTAGCCATGTTTATAGCGGAGGGAGGGATTCTTCTGTAAGTAGATTTCTGTATCTTCTGAACTGATTTTTTTCTGCACGTTATATTAATTTTGACGCTTGGAGTTTGATGGCTGATTCCGTATATCCCCTTAGGTGTACTTGACAGATTTAGCTACGAGAGAGAGTGTCTTACTTTGCACAAATGAGCAACCTGTTTTGCAATTGGCATTGCAAGATGATAGCATATGGGTTGCTACAACAGATTCTTCTGTTCATAGATGGCCTGCTGAAGTACATAATCCTCAAAAGGTCTTTCAAAGAGGTGGTTCATTTTTAGCAGGAAATCTATCTTTTTCAAGAGCCAGGGTTTCTTTAGAGGGATGTACCCCTGTAAGTAATGCTTATTTGACACTTTTTGGTCAACTTTGTTTTTATGGTACAAAAGAACAAATTCTCAATCATTTTTATCGATTATCTGTTATCTTTCTCATGCTATACTTGTGGGTGGTATTTTCGTTTTGATCTATCACATTTTTCTTTTTTTGCATTTTATATTCTTGTCTTGTTGCATACAGATGTCTGTCTTCTTTTATATATTTTACAAGCATGTTTTCTTATCTGGTTATATTCTTAGGTTCCTGTATATAAAGAACCAAACCTGAGTATTCCTGGAATTCCAGCAATAGTTCAGCATGAAATTTTGAATAATAGAAGGCATGTTTTAACGAAGGTTAGCCTATTTCTTCTTTATTACATACTTATTTTGTTATATATTAATTAACTTTTAAAAGAATTTTGTCTTGAAACTTTTTGATAGGATACTAATGGTTCAGTGAAGCTATGGGAGATCACAAGGGGTGTTGTTGTTGAGGACTATGGAAAGGTTCCATCTTGTGTTTCCTTTTACATTTTTTGCATTATAGGGTTGTGGAATTAGTGTGTTGATATTCATGTTTGACGGTTTTGTGATTTAACCCCAAGCGCCTTCATTTTAATTTCTATTTGGTTTTCTCCAGGTCTCATTTGATGAGAAAAAGGAACAACTATTTGAAATGGTATGTGATGTATTTCATTAATTTTTTTCTAGTTCATTGTAGGGGTTTAAGTGTTATTAGTTCTTATAGTTGGTTTTTCCACTACTCCAAGGTGAGTATACCTGCGTGGTTCACTGTGGATACAAGGCTAGGAAGCTTGTCAGTTCATTTGGACACACCACAATGCTTTCATGCGGAGATGTATTCTGTGGACCTTAATATTGCTGGAAAGCCCGAGGATGATAAGGTAAATTATTGACTGAACATCAAAGATATTTGCTTTAGTGTACTGAATGATTTTAGGTGCTATATCTGATTGACTCATTATTTTCAGGTTAATCTAGCTCGTGAAACGTTAAAAGGCTTAATGGCGCATTGGCTGGCCAAAAGAAGGCAAAGGCTTGGACCTCAAGCTTCAGCTAACGGGGATGTTTTATCTGGTAAAGATGTCACTCCTAGAAGTCTTGCTCATTCCAGAAATGATGCAGATGGTACTGCTGAAAGTGATCCTGTGGTTTATCCACCTTTTGAGTTTTCGACTGTTTCCCCTCCATCGATAGTTACTGAAGGCTCTCAAGGAGGTCCATGGAGAAAGAAAATTACAGATTTAGATGGAACTGAGGATGACAAAGACTTCCCTTGGTGGTGTTTGGATTGCGTATTGCATAATCGCATGCCTCAAAGAGAACATAGCAAGTAGTGCTTTGGACTTATTGCCTATGTTATTTTGTGTGCGCTAGTTTTCTTGCAGTTGAAATACATTTTTTAACATATTGCCGAAGTTGTTCTTCTTGTTTAGGAGAATTTAGCTGGGATGTTTATGTCTGATAGTAGTGCATGACATGTGCAAAACAAAGCATGCGTGTGCTATAAATTACAGAATATAATTCAGGATTAGCAATTCAATCTAACAATGAAGTTGAGTGCGTTTTGTATAGGCATTGAACTTCTTTTTTAATTCAAATGTAGTTGAAATTTTGTTAATCTATGATAAATAGGTAGGACTTAACATTCCACTCTAGAACACTTTTAGAAAATAAATAATATTCTTTATGACATATATTAATTGGACTAAACTAGGGAGGTTAGAACAAAAATCAGTACCAAAATGTCACTATAACAACAATATTAACAATAATTTGGTATTGTTCTTATCATGAGCATGGTGAATGATTAAAATTGTTAATTTTCTGCAGGTGTAGTTTTTACTTGCATCCATGTGAAGGATCAGCTGTCCAAATCCTCACACAGGGCAAGCTAAGTGCACCCCGCATACTGAGAATACATAAAGTAAGTTCATTCAGTTTTTACAGAGCTAAAGATTTTATTCAGGATGTGCATGATGAATTACTTGTAAATTAGAATATATATATTGTTTGTATATCATGTGAGATTTCCATACTGCATTTTATGTGGAATGTTCAACTTGTGTTGTGCAGAAACTTTGATTTGAATGTTTCCTCATTTATATACTAACTCTTCTCAAACTTCTGCTTTTTGTTTCTTTTAACAGTTTCATGTTTTAGAAATTTGGGAACTCTTTAAGAACAAAATTCTTTTGCAAAAGTAGATATGCACTTTGAACAATCTCTTATTCCGTTCTTCAAGTTCCCATCATACACATAGTTGTCAAAGGTATGTGCAAGGCTCCGGGTGTGCATGGCTCCAGCCACATTGCTTTAGTGCATGCCAGGCTCCTCTAGATGCATTAGGCTCCAGGTGCTAGAGGCGAGCACCTAGCCGCACTTGACACCATACTTACTTTTTTGTAACTATAATGATTTAAGTATGTTAAAGCTTAGAAAAGAAAAGAAATTAGGAAATAGGAAGTAAAATTTTAGTTGATTGATATATGATAGCTCATAATTAGCTACTTAACTATTAATAAAACTTAAAATAACTATTTAGGTCTATGCTAATTTCAACTACATCAAATATATATATATATATGTGTGTGTGTGTGTGTGTATGGGGAACATTGAGGAGCTAATAGATGAATTTGAGAGCGTTTCTAATGAAGATGAAGAAAATGTTGACCTTGATGATGGTTAATTGATGAGTACCTCTTAGCTTTAGAGTAGTAGAAATTATTATTATAATATATGGATAAATGGGTTTTCAGTTTATATGATTCAACTTTTTATTTTGCTTTCATAGTTCATGATTTATAAAAAAATTTTAGTTGATGCGCCTAGCCTGCGTCCAGGCTCCAGGACCCCCTGGTGCCTATGAGCGCCTAGTGCCTTGACAATTATGATCATACATACCAGGCTCTGTTTTATTTAGTAATCATCTTCTTCAAGATTTCAAAATGAATAAAAACTGCTTTTTTTCGATCTTTGTAACTTTTATGCAATAAATTTTATATGCATAGCATATTTACAAATACATTCTATCTAAATTTACAAATATAACCCTAGGTTTTTTTTATTATTTTATACATTTGCCCACGTTTTAGTTTCCTATATTTGTTACAAGCATTTTCTCCTGTTATCGGTTTCCATGCATTATTGTCTCAGCAAGCAAAGACAATTGATAAAAAATGTGCTAGACTAATGTCATGAACACATTGTTACCGGCTTGGTTTCAGGTTAGATTTTATAAGAAAATAGAGGAAATAGGGAGGTAAAGGTGAATAGATTGGTGGTGAATTAGAAAGAATAGGGGTGGGATAAGAAATTATAGCGAGATAATCACTAAGCTTGACAGAATAATGCTTGATACAGGAATTATGTCATAACTGATCCAGTAGATGTTTCAGGTCAGGTGGTTTTTTGGGCGGTGTTATTTGTGGTTTAGGGTTCGAGTAGGAGGCTGGCTTCCAAGTCTTGCTGGTTGATGAAGCTTCGTAAGAGGGTTTGCGTTTCTGGCTTTTAGGCTTCCTGTATTATCTTCCTCTTTCAAATGGACACAAAACCTGACAATAAGGACTCTTAACTTGTGTGGAAGTAGTTGAGGTTGGAGCAGTATACCTCTTCCTTCTGCCGACATTTCAAATGTATTCTATGGAGGATTGTTTGAATAGCTGATTTAGTTCTAGATCTTAAACCAGGAGCAGACTGGAAAGCACAAGAAGAAGACTAGCTAGAGAGATTTTCTTCCTCTAATTCCTTTTCATACTTTTTACTAAAAACTTGGAGTCGTGGAGTGCAACTTGTGGATGATATGCTGCTCCTTGATTCCTTTTTCGTTTATACCTTCTTTTTATCTCCTGATTCTCCTTACAGATTAGGTTGTACACCTTTTCAAAGTAGCACCAATTACACCTATACTGATAATGGCTAGAATAGGCGGCTCATTCTGCCATATTACAATATAGCACCGCAAATGATAAGGTTGAAGGCTGACTTCTTAGCATAAAATTTACTCATACTAATTACAGTAAATAACTAGCAGCTATAGCAACTATCAACTATCGTCACTGAATTTAACTATTTTCAGCCTCTGATGTGTGACAACTTATTGACATTTAAACAGAATACATGTTTTGTTTATTCCCCCTAGGTATTATACACGTAATGTGAGATATTCGTGCAGCTTTTAATGTGAAACTTTCATCTACTTTAGCCATATCAGGAACAAATTGCGATGGACCTTAAATTCAGTGTTAGGCTGTGCTGTGTAACTTCCTTCGTTTGGTTTGGCCAAAGACTTCACTATGCCTAACCACATGTTGAATGTCTGTTTATGCAGGTTATCAATTATGTCATAGAAAAGATGGTTCTTGACAAGCCATTGGATAGTAATGCTGACGGAACATTTTCTCCTGGACTTGGTGGTGGACCTTTGCAGCATTCTGGAATTGGTGATGCATCGTATCGTTCTGGACTAAAGCCCTGGCAAAAGCTTAGGCCTTCAATAGAGATTTTGTGTAATAACCAGGTGAATGGATACGACTGTTTAAATGATAATACCCCTGCAAAGTTCACAGTGCCAAAGTTCATCTCATGAATATTAATTAACAAGCTATTAAAGCAGAAAAGGCTGTAGAGATGCAAATAAATACAATGCTGTCTGCAGATAATTAAGTGATCCTGTTTTATTTGATATTGTTTGCATTTTCCAGGTATTATCCCCGGAAATGAGCTTAGCCACCGTGAAAGCTTACATTTGGAAGAAATCTGAAGATCTGGTCCTTAATTACAGAGTTGTTCAGGGAAAGTGATTGGTGAAGACTCCATACAGCTTTGGAGATTAGGTCAGTCTTATTAACTTGTAATCACTTGTGTTTTTTTATTCTTGTCGTTTATTGCATATTCTATGAAGAAAGAGGAAAAGTAGTGTAATAATAATACGGTATGATTTGTGGTGATGCCATAGTTTTTAAGGCGCTATGGGTCTTGGAGCCTAGGCGATAGGCGCACTAACTAATTTTTTTATAAATCATGGTAAGTCTTAAAACCATGAAAGCAAAATAAAAAGTTCATCGTACAAATTGAAAATTATGTTACCTGGACTCAGGTACCCGTATTGGACACAGGTCCGGATCCGATTGTCCGGTACGGTATTTTAAAAATTTTAGGATATGGGGACACCGTCCCGTCCTGATTTGGGACACGGGTATGGGGATATGGTAAAATCACAAAGAGAAAAGTAAATCTAATATTAAATAAAAATATACTCGAAAGAAGAAAAGATGGTTTAAACACTGAGATTATAGAAATACAGTAAAGTAAGAAATAAGAAGTACTGTAATTAATACAGTTTATGTGAAGGAGAAAGGGAGGTATGGAAAGGTGAAGAGATTTATTAGAATTTAATGAAGGAAATTGAAGTTGATTGAGTTAATCAATAAAAATAGTAACAACTATTGGGTTTTGAAGTTGATTGAGTCTATTCTTTTTTGGTAAAAAAGTAAAGTGTAACTTTTTTTTAATATTTATTATTACAGTTGTTGATCATTATTTTAGTTGGTTACTTTTTTGTTTTGAAAAGCTCAATGTAAATGGCTCAGTCAAAACAACCCTAGCCTAGTAAACTTCATCTCCTCCCTCCATCAGCCGTTCTTCTCAATACTACCATAGCAGCTCCATGACCATCATTGCCGCACCTGTGTGTATTCCGGCGTACCGGAAACGGATCCAGTACCGGGATCTGTACCGTCCGTACCGGACACCGTTGAGCTGGCCGGAATGAGTCCGAGTAACTTAGATTGAAAATCCATTAATATATAGATTGTCTTCATAATTCGTAGTAATCTAAAACTAAAGATAATTATCAAAATCGTCAATAAAAGCAACGTATTCCTCATCTTCAATAGACAATAGTAGAACCACTCTCAAATTCATCATCTATTGGCTCCCACTACATATCATCTTGTTAAGCTTTATTTTCTTCTATCATGAAAGAAAATAGTTGACCTTTTGGGAAATTGTCCAACTTTTGTTGTTTACGCATCCCACAGTTATCTATGCGCTAGGCATAACGAATAATAACTTTATATTCATCAAGTAATAACCATAAGGTACCATAAAATTTATGATAGCGTAAACCTAGTTACCCAAAGTCTTACTAATAATTAATTACCAAATTATGAACTATCAATCAAGTGAAATTAAATTCTATTTCTAATTTCGTTTCTTTCCTAAATTAAACTTACCTAAGGGCATGATTACATTGTAACTAATTGCATGTATGTTGTGTAGGAAGTTTACATGTATTTGTACAAGCGCTAGTCACTAGAATAGGAAAGAATTAAGTGCTAATTCCTATAATCACTCTTACAATCGATGCTGATTTCCAACAGTTCTCATACTAATATCCGTTGGTTTACAGGTTCGAAATTGGGTATGATGACGTTTTATTTGTGCTTGTGTAAAATATTGGTGGATAGAATTGGTTATGTAGAGGGGTGCTTGGTATGCGAATGATTCCTGAGAAAATCTTGGCTTTAGCGTAAGCATGTTTTCCCTCAATTGGGCATCTGCTATATAATTTTTGAACTTTGATTAGCCATCACGCTAACAAAGAACCGTTATATGCGGCACACACATGGCGGGAAAATCTGCATATATTAAAGAAGAAGGGTTTGCTTCTACTAGTGAACAAACTGCAAGTACCGTCTTGTTGAGAGGTTGCCAAATTAGAATTATGATGTTGAAAGCTTTGTAGAATTGTATACTTGGGGTACAAACGTAACATAGCCATAATTATTGTTATTAAAGTTCTATTTATTTTTTTTCCTAAAAAATGTTTTTTTTTTCCTGTTTATTGGGGCATTTTTTATCGTGGAAATAAATAAAATGCAATTCTAATTCATTGAACTAGTCCCATCTGTAATTCTATCCTGCAATGGTGTGAATTTTTATTTTCTTGAGGTATTAGCAATGTGTATGTCTGAAACATCAACGACATTCCACTTAAAAAGATTACATTTTGATTGTCTATTAACCTCAATTTATTTTAAATCAGCAAGTTCTACTACTTTCAATCATATAGCTCTATATTACCCTTTCTTCAAAAGTTGTAAATTTCTTTACATTATCGTTAGTAGGTTGGAATTGAACTAGTAATACTATCATTTTGAGTAGCAATGATTAAGAAATTTAATTAGTAATTATCAGTTTGAGTAACATTGAATTAGTAGGATCCAGTTATAAGGTGGGCAAAGATATTTATCTTATATTAATTTGTTTGAAGACCGAGTTATTACAAAGAGCATTCAGGTTTTTATACATAATTTGATTAAATATCACCAATTAAGATCAATCAAAAGAAAGAATACAAATTGTTTATACGCTGTAACATTCCTTCTCACAATGGATAACATATCATTTGTAACATTCATAAATCGGGTTTAAGAGTTTTTATACAAAATATAAGGTCTTCAAGAAAAAGTGATATAAGAGTTTTTATACTAGGTATTGGAATGCGATAACTTTTTTTACTTTAAAATTTTTTAATTTTATGTCTTTTTAAAATGAAAGGAACAAAATATTTGAAAGGCTTGTATCGAAAAAATGAACAACTTGTAAGATACGATCGTTTTAAGTTTCGAAAATCAAATTAAATAAGTGAAAGAAAGTGATTACAAAAAGTGGGAATCCAGAAAACAAATTCACGTGAAAGCAAAATCAAAGTACGAAAAACTAATAAATGTCGATTTTGGTTTATTTTTTACATATGATTGGTTTATTTATATTTTACACATGATATGTCCGTCACCTTTTATTTAACTAAAATAAAAGGGAGTCAATTAATGATAATTATGTGCTTCTTCGGTTTGATTATAACCATGGCAAAATTGTAACATAACTTGGATTCTAAGTTAATTATTAGTGTTCTAATTCGAATTTTGATATTGAGTTATGAGTTTCATCTGTATAAGAACTAAACTACAGGTCCGAAAAACGTCGATATGAAAATTGGCCTCCTTACGTATGGATTCCTAGTCGTCACAGGTCAACAATACCAATTCATCAGTCAATTTTACCAGCATTTATATATTACCGAATCTTCTATGATTAAATAATATTCTTATTATTGAAGTATTTGAATGGTGTATAGGTCCACGAACAATTTGTACAATGGTTTCAAGCTTATGGTCTCAAAAGGCACACCAATGCATTAACAACACCTTAAAGTTAGCTCAGAAAATCGGAAGCTACTTTCAACTTTCAAAAAGATCAGTTACCCCTTAACTTGATAAAAATGCACCAGTTTGCCCCCTCAATGCCACATGTCAACTTCCTGTTGTAGAAAGAAAAATAAAAAAATGACATCTTTGAAAAGTCAAACCAACCAGATTCTGACACGTGGAGCTAAGGGGGCTAACTGTATTTTTACCAAGTTAAGGGAGTAATTGATAATTTTTACCGGGGTAATAACAAATCAAACACAAAATTCATTTATAATTCCTAAATTAGTTAAAGGCCCTAGGCCCCTAGGATTTTGTTTGAAATTTTCCGATTAAATTTTTAATTACTAATAATATATAAAATAAAATATAGAAAACAGAAATGCTTGTCAAAATGTGTAAAGAAAATAAATTCTGATACTGCTTTAAAGAATTCTTCAAGGTAAGATTAGTTTATCATTTGTGAGTTCTAGCCACGTTAATGGCATGCTAAAATACATCAGACATTTTCAAAAGTACACATACTAAATACCATGGTTTTGAAAACAGGACCGGACTGGTCGGTTGGACCGGGTCTGACAGGAACCGGTCACTGGTCTGGTCGGTTTTCACCCGGTTCAATGTCTGATCAAAGACCGGATGTTGACCGGTTGAACCGGCCGGTCGGACCTGGTTGAACCGGAAATCAGTTGCTCCAATCGGCCGGTTCACTTATTCTTGTTAAAAATAATTTTTTTAAATTTTTTTGCAATAGGCAAAAATCGAACTCAGGACCTTCAGCTTGTTATCTATTATGCCTACCACTCAACTACAACACTTATTTGATACACATTTGTATTATATTTCTTTTATAATATCTATATAAAACTTTTACTTAGTTTTAAATTATGTATTTACTTTATTTATTTCGTGTATTGTGTAAATAAATTAACTATATCTTATTTAAATAATATTTTTTCAATTTTTAGAAAATCTGGTTCGATCACCGATTTAATTCGGTTGAACCTTAAATCCATGAACCACCATTTTCACCGGTTCGATGACCGATCCGGTTCTGAAAACCATGCTAAATACACAGTTCTGAATTGAATTTTTCAAATTAAAATTATCACAAAAAAATTTAAATAAAATTATATAATCAATATTCAACATCATTTTTAAATATCTATTTGTAGAAATTAAATAGACAATGTATTATTAATTTTGACGCATCATATTGAAAAGAGAGAATGAAAGATTTATTGAAAAGGTATTTTTAATTCAAATGTATATTTTAGTTTGTGTTAAGAAGATTAATAGATATTCTTTGGAAATGTTTTTATAAAGAAATTTTACAATAAATTATGTGATTTTATATATTTTAACTTACAAATTACATCACTATGGGTTTGTCGATCCAGAAATATAATTTAACCCCAATGATTTTCACTCAGAAATCCAAAATTATGTCAATCACAAAATTCATATATATTTTGAAGGACCTAGCAATTTGTTTGAAATTTTCGATTAAATTTTTAATTTACTAATAATATATAAAATAAAATAAGTGAATTCTCTTTTATGATTATTTTTGGACAATAAAGTTTCCAATTTTGTAACTTAACCAAAGGTATTTAATTTTGGAAAATTAGTCACATCATACAATTTAATTGTGACAAAATGTAGGTTGGTTTAGATCAAATATTTCATCGAACATATTGCGGATGCATACAAATAATTTGAAAATCTCTATAATAATCATCTTATTCATATTCCCGTAATCATATTTTACATGTTTTATCACAAATTAATCATCATCCAATGATCCAAATCAAATATTAACAAAAGAATCAACAATCACGGTACAAAATAAAATTAAAAGGAAACACAAAAGAAAAGGAAATGAAAAGAAGAGCTGGGATAATTAGTATCCTATCAACTTGGAATCCTATCATGCACCATGAAATCAACATTATTCTAGAGAATTCAGATTAAAATCAGAAACTCGATGAACGAAATCAAACGCAACAAACAATCTCAATACAACAAACACATAGAATCAAATCACGGAATACATGACGAATAGCAAGAGAAGATTTAAAAGAATCGGAAACTGACCTTAGGCTTTAGATCGGAGCCACAATTGAAGTTCCAATTGTTAAAAAAAGTGTTAGGGATACGTATATAATTTCTTATAAAGAGAAAGAGTAGAATAAAGAAAATATTAGTACTTGAAACACAATTATATGAATATCGTAAAAATAAATGTATTATAATAAATACTAAATATAAAATAATGAAATACCGAAATAAATCTTTTACTTGAAACAAGAGGGTTCTGTTGAGGCTCGAGTCGATTTCCTTAAGACAGATTTTCCCCTTATATGGCAAACTGTCTCCTAGGATACAACAACAGACGTTAGGCGAACTCAACTGAGTGTAAAATTCTATCACCAAATACTGAATAACTAAGAACTTAGAGAGAATATGAAAGAGATTTTATTTCTTATCTCTGAGGTGTGTTTTGAATAAGGAAAAATGAAACCTATTTATAGGAAAACTCAATGGCACAAACTGTAAATGATAGGAAACATAAGGTTCCGCTCATAGTACTGCATAGTATTGCATAGTAGTAGGCGACTAACAATTCAATAATGCGTATAGTAAATCATATTTTCTTTTAATAAAAAATTCAACAATCTCCCACATAAAAGAAAATAGAACAACAGGCTTGATTTAGTGATAGCATTATACAATCAAAATTTGCATAGGATAGGTGGACTACAAGCCTTCAACCTTCCCTTATGAAAGTATATTTACTTTACTGTCTGACTAGTAGATGCGATGTCCTTGAACTATTCTGACCTTTTATGTAAATGATGATATACCTCACACAAATATTAATTCTAACTCAGTTTTTTACTCTCATGGTTATGTTTGTATGGTCATGAACATCTCCTGATTCTGCAAGAGTTTAAGATAACTAAACCCCATTAGTTTCTTTTGAAGCGACCCCACTTCACTCTCACATAGGTGATCTCTTTTGCTCCCGTATTGATGCACAAGAATCATTAAAAGCATTTTCATTGCTTACCCTTAACCTGTTTTTATCACTGTTTACATTATAGGAATGGATACGGGGTTACCCCCACAGTAACCTCACAAGGTCTATGCAATTAGATTGTTCCATTGAACCAAGATCTTGGGATCTCTAGTCAAATTGGTTGGGTTTTCCTTTACATAGCGCCTTATATATTCATGGGCTTTAGTCCCATTCCTCTAGATGTCTTTTCAACTTGATCTCTGTTTAACCCTTTGGTTAGCGGATCTGCTAAGTTATCCTTTGATCCTACAAAATCAATAGAGATAGCTCCAGTTGAGATCAGTTGTCTAACAGTATTATGTCGATGACGCATGTGTCTTGACTTACCATTATACATTACATTTTGTGCTCTTTTAATCACAGCTTGATTATCGCAATGTATACATATTACGGGCACATGCTTAGGCCATTCAGGAATATCCTCTAAGAAGTTCCGTAGCCATTCGGCTTCTTCTCTCGTTTTATCCTAGGCTACAAACTCAGCTTCCATTATAGAACGAGTTATAATTGTTTGCCTTGAGGATATTTCCATGAAACTGCTCCTCCTCCTAGAGTGAACACATATCCACTTATACCTTTAGAATTCTTAATGTCAGCTATCCAGCTAGCATCAAAATATACTTCAAGTATAGCAGGTTCTCTAGTATAGTGCAGTCCATAATTACTAGTATATCGTAAATACCTTAGTATTCTCACTATAGCGTTCCAATGATATTTATTAGGATTACTCGTAAATCTGCTTAAACTGCTTACAGTATAAGCTATTTCAGGCCTTGTACAACTTGTAAGGTACATTAGACTACCTATAACCCTTGCATATTCCACTTGGTTTATGCATTCACCTTTGTTCTTGGATAGATGTAGAATGACATCTAACGGTGTTTTGGCAATACCAAAATCACTTTTGTTAAACTTGTTTAGTATCTTATCCACATAGTATGACTACGTTAATATGAGACCTTAAGGTGAACGTTTAACTTGGATGCCTAAAATTACATCCGCTAGTCCCATATCTTTCATGTCAAATCTTAAATTTAACATATTTTTGGTACTTTTTACCATCTTCTCATTACTTCCAACAATGAGTATGTCATCAATATACAAACATATAATAACATATCCATCATTTGTATTTTTGACATATATGTATTTATCACACTCATTTATGCGAAAACCCCTGGCTATCATGACATCATCAAATTTCTTATGCTATAGTTTTGGTGCTTGCTTTAAACCATATAAAGATTTCACCAACTTACATACTTTCTTTTCTTGACCTGGAGCTACACAACCCTCAGGTTGTTCCATATAGATATCTTCTTCAAGATCTCCATTAAGAACAGCAGTTTTCACATCCATTTGATGTACTTCAAGATTTCGCAAACCAGCAATTGCAAGTATCATCCTAATAGAGGTTATTCTCGACATAGGAGAATAAGTGTCAAAGTAGTCAAGGCCTTCTTTTTGTTTATAACCTTCTATGACTAAATTAGCCTTGCACTTATCAATTGATCCATCGGTTTTTAGCTTAAGTTTGAAAATCCATTTAGAACTTAGTGGCTTTGTTCCCGGAGGAAGGTCCACTAATTCCCATGTATGATTTTGCAATATGGAATCAATTTCACTCCTTATGGCTTCTTTCCATAAAGGACTTTCCGTGGAGCTTATAGCATCTTTGTATGTTTGAGATTCCGCTTCAACCCATATATGTTAAGAAGTTTGGACCATATGACTTTTCAATCCTTTTCCTTTTACTTCTTCTAGGTTTTACCTCATGATCAGTCTCATTCTCTTCTTGAGAATTTTGATTATCTTCTTCAACTACTGATGGGAGATTATCAGTGTTTTGTTGATAAACTTGACCATCACTTTCAATAAGTTCATGAGATCTTTTAAATCTCGAATTGTCATTTATTTCCTTACATGGAAACATGTCTTCAAAAATGACGCATCCTTTAATTCTATCAAAGTGTTCTTGTGTATTTCAGGATTTTTAGATTTATACAAAAGAAACCGATATGCATTACTATTCTCGGCATATCCAATGAAAACACAATCCATCTTTTTTGGACCTATTCTCATTCGTTTAGGCAATGGAGTCATTACCTTTGCAAGACACCCCCACACTTTCATGTAATTATATGAAGGTTTTCTACCCTTCCATAATTCATAGGGAGTTTTATCTTGTTTCTTACGTGGTATCTTATTCAAAA